>LR577256.1:0-13024 GCA_900536345.3 Caenorhabditis sp. 39 LS-2015
ATTTTCGGAAATAAACGTCAGTCGAAAATAAAAATCGACTCACAGTCGATTTTCACGTCGACTTTCCAATCGACTGAGTCGACTTTCAGTCGCTTTTTATCGACTGGAGTCGACTGAGAGTCGACTGGGAGTCGACTGGGGTCGACTGAGTCGATTGAAAAGTCGACGTGAAAATCGACTGAGAGTCGACTTTGTAAAGTCGACTTGATACACTAATGACGACTACCAAAGCTGTACAAAAAAAATACAACTGATCAACTTATTGTTAGTCGACTCCATTGAGATCTTCAATAACAAACTTGAGGTCCCAGACAAGGCTCGTCACAATAAATGGTGACATTCCTAATGAACGAAAACAGTGACTTTGTGATCACATCAGTGGTCTGTTGGTAGTGAACACGGTTTGAAAACAGAGTATCATACGTGAAAATGACGACGACTTGCATCCCGCACACCAGCTATACGGATTCTCCGGAATTCATTGCCACTGTTCTCCATGTTGTCTCTCTGGTAGAAGTTCCTTTCATGGTATTCGGCTTCTACTGTATTCAATTCAAGACTCCAAAGCACATGAAAGCAGTGAAGCGACTCATGTTGATACTGCATATTCTGACGACCGTCTGCGGGTTTTGCTTGAGTTTTCTGGGAATCCCATATGTAATGTTACCGGCAATGGCTGGATGGGCTTTGGGAGCTGCTCCTTCCTCTGCAGTCGCCATGTATCTATTGAAC
The DNA here is from genome assembly GCA_900536345.3 of Caenorhabditis sp. 39 LS-2015. Taxonomy (NCBI): domain Eukaryota; kingdom Metazoa; phylum Nematoda; class Chromadorea; order Rhabditida; family Rhabditidae; genus Caenorhabditis; species Caenorhabditis waitukubuli. The sequence continues at coordinate 733 of LR577256.1, forward strand.
ACAATGATTGCTGGTGAGAAACTTATTAAAGTTATTGGATCAAAGTCCCTAATTGTAAGCTTTAGCAATTTGTGCGGCACTAATTGCCATTCACGAGAACCGATTCCACATTTTATTCAATTCGAAAATATGGGATCGGATACGAAAACCGATACTTGTGTCGATCTACATCACCGTCCCGCTGTTTTTCCTCCCTCCATACTTCAATATCCCCGAACAAGAATCTGCGATTCGGATGGTTCATGAGCAGTTGCCATGTCTCCCCCAGTTCCAATTTGACCAGCCATTGTTCGTTTTGTCCGTTTCTTTCACTGCTCCATTTTTTCCTACCGTTTTCGAATATTTTGCAATTGGCAGTCCCCTGACCCTCCTCATCCTGGCTACTTTCTGGAAAGCGAGGCCATGGGCAAATCTGTCTTTTACACAATCTCTGAAGACAACGACTATGCAAAGAAACTTTGCCATCGCCCTCACACTCCAAGTTCGTTCCAAGTGTCTAGCTAGAAATTAAATGATTGTTTTCAGTCTGGGTTCTTGCTTCTTGCCATTACGTTACCTATAACTGCTCTGTTAGCGGCAATTTGGTTCGAGTATCACAATCAAACACTCACCAATATGATCTTCGTTATGATCTCGTTCTATGGAATCGGATCTACCATCTTGATGATTCTGGCTCACAAACCTTACCGAGATTTCACAATTTCCAGAATTCATATACTTTCTGAAAAAGATAGCCGAGTAATTAAAATTACAAACATTTACTTTGTAAACTGTAGATTCCGGGTGATGAATGTTGTCTGATTTCCAGATTCATGCATAAAACTATTCCTAAAGTTTTGAGAAAAACATATCTTGTTCCGGGTCGTGTTGACATGTGTAGCTAACCAATGATGTTCATAGATACGTATATTAGAATGTTTTTGTTTCAATGAGCAAAAACATCATAACAGAAAATTGGATGTATGATCAACAAATGAAATGCAGACGGGATTAACAAACTTGCATCTGATAATGGTGAAAACTAAATTTCTATGTATTTACATGAAAATGGAAAGATGAGAAGAACATTCAAATACTCATTTATTCATTTCTAATAAAAAGTAAACAGTTCAATAAGCAACACTCGGTGCAACACTTCTTCCAACACTTTTCATAGTAGTCGCTTTGCCTTTTCTTCCCGATATCCAATAAACTTTTGAGAAAATGAACTCGCGGTATGATTTGTGAATGAATATCATCATGACTGTGGATCCGACGCCGTGAAGAGATAGTGTAATGAATACAAAGTTGGTAAACGCCTGATCGTAATGCCAGCTGACGAGAATCCATATAATCATTATAACTGGTGCCAAGATGAAAGAAAGCATGAATATCGACTGAAACAGAACGAATTGTTGCAAGTTTTAGAACTGAAGTATTACCTGTATAGTGAGAGACACAGCAAATGCTCTTTGCATTGTCAATGCTCTTGCGGACAGATTGCTTCTTCTATACCACATATTGTAGACCATAAGGAGGGAAAAAACGGAGATGGAGACTGCCAGAACAACCATTCCAGTAGCTATGCAGTACATCGGAATAGTGTACGAGAGGGCAAGTACGAACAGTTGACGGCCTTCGAAATCGTATTCTGGAAGACAGGGAAGCATCTCTTTGACCAGAAGTCGAGCAGATTCTTGTTCAGGAACATTGAAAAAGGGAGGCAGAAAGCATAGTGGGACAAGAGAGAATATTAGAATGAGATAAGGTTTTCGAAAGTTCCTCCACAATGTATTCTTGCCAAACAGCACGTAGTAACGGTTCTCGTAGATTGCCATCACGGATGCAGTGAGACCTCGAAATCACGTAGATTTGAGACAACTAGCGGTTAGGAACACGTTCAACAATGGCTACTTGTCTGTATCTGCTTACCTGCAATTGCAGTTACGGCGGAGTATATCAATAACCTGGGCGCTTCAATCAATCCGAGTCCCAATCCAGCAGGAGCCGGCAATAGAATGAAGGGAATTCCGATGACGCTTAGCAACAAATCAGACAGGGAACTCCAGAAATGTAAGTGGAGCATGAGCCATTTGACAGACTTCATCTGCACGGGGGTCTTGTACAGAATACAGTAGGCTCCGAAAGTCAACACGGGACCTTCAGCGATTGAGAAATAATGAAGGGTTGTTCTGAGGAACTCTGGAGAGGCCAGATACCTTGTGTCGGGAACACAACTTGCCATGGTGACTGAGGAAGTGACCAGTCAGACGGAAGACTAACGAGCTTCTTTGTTGTTTTTTCTTCATCTCAAAATGCATATATGTACGAGTCTGATGTCACTGTGAAGATGCCTGTTTGTGTCAAAACTATATGAACAGCTTGCTTTTATTGTACAAGATTAATTTTCCGTTAAAGTTCAACGAGAATTAAATGAAATTGAAACGAATGACCAATAAAACTTCGATAAAATAAAATCTCTGTATGGTTTGTGAATGAATATCATAATAATTGTAGACACAACGCCGTGGAGGGAGAAGATAATGATGACAATGTTGGTAAGAACCTGATCATGGTGCCAACTGACGAGTATCCAGATTACAGTTAGAACTGGAGCCAGGATAAAGAAGAGCAAGAACACTGACTGGAATGATAGGGTACTCGGACATCTTATGATAGCTGTACCTGTATTGTTAAAGACAATGCGAACGTTTTCTGCATGTTCAATGTCCTAGACGAAAGTGTTTTCCTTGGAGCATTACAGAACATGTTGTAGAAAGTCAAGAAGAAGAAAACGAAAACGGAGACAGCAAGCACAACTGTTCCAGAGACTATGCAGAACACTGGAATGTCGTACGATAGAGAAAGGACAAATAGCTGCCGTCCTCCGAAATCGTGCTCAGGGAGACAAGGAAGCATCTGATGGACCATGGCTCGGGCTGATACTTGTTCCGGAACAAAAAAGAATGGAGGCAGGAAGTAAACAGGAACGAGGGCAAATATCAGAAAGAGATACGGCTTCCGGAATGTCCTCCATTTAGTGTTCCTCCCGAACAAGACGAAGAAACGGTTCTCATAGATTGCCATTACTGATGCAGTGAGACCTGGAAACATCAAAAATAAAAGTGTATGTTTGTGGAAACTGTACCGGCTATTACAGTCACGGCACAGAACGTCATCAATCTGTTCGACTCAATACATCCAAGCGGTACTCCAGCTGGAACAGGTAATAAGATAAATGGGATCCATAGGAAACTGAACAAAATATCGGATAGAGAACACAGCAGATGCAATTTGAACATGAGCCATTTGATAGATGTCATTTGTGCCGGGGTCTTGAACAGAATACAGTATCCGCCCAGAAGTAGAATTGGAACTGCGGTCATGGTGCAGTAGTGGAGGGTGGTTCGGAGAAATTCTGGAGAGGCTAGGTATCTTGTATCAGGCACGCAGTCTGTCATGACGAACGGGAGACAGGACTAATGAGTCTCTTTTGTGTTTTTTCTTCTACCATTACTATACTATTTCGAGATTTTGATGTCGCATTCGGTTAATGCAGAAGCCATCATAATTCTCAGAATGAAAGTAATGATCGAGAAGATCTTGGTCGTTTCTGCAGAAAGAATGTTATGGTGTTTTGATCTGCTCACGTGATTCATAATCAACTCAAAGAAAGCAAGTCATATAATGATACTTCGGGTTGCAGATGAAAAGATCGAAAATTGAAAAACAAAAATTTTATATTGGTTGAAAAATGAATTAATTTAAATTACAACGCTTGGCGAAACACTTTTCACAAAATTTCTGCTTGGAATTTCCCTTTTCTGGCCTGAAATCCAGAATGGGATGGGAAATACAAAGTCGCGATAAGGTTTGTGGATGAGTATCATTATGATTGTGGATACGACTCCGTGAAGAGAGAAGACAATGACGACGAAGTTGGTGAACACCTGGTCATGATGACAACTGACGAGAATCCAAACGACGACTGCGACGGGCACCAAGACGAAAGATAACATAAACAAAGACTGCAATAAACTAAAGCATGAAATTCATTTTGAAGTGGAGTGGAACCTGAATTGTAAGAGCAACTGCGAGAGTCTTCTGCATGCTCAGTGTCCTAGTCGACAGTGTTTTTCTTGGAGCATTGCGCCACAGATTGTAAAACGTCAAGAGGAAGAAAACAGATATGGATACAGAAATAACAACCATGCCAGTGCCTATGCAGTATAGTATGACTTGGTACGAGAGAGCCAGGACATACAACTGACGGCCATCAAAATCGTATTCAGGGAGACATGGAAGCATCTGATGAACAATAGCTCTCGCAGACTCTTGCTCGGGAATGTAGAAATACGGGGGCAGGAACCAAGCTGGAGCTAGGGACGATATCACTGATAGGTATAGTTTCCGGTAGTTTTCCCATCGTGTGTTCTTGCCAAATAGCGTGAAATAACGATTTTCGTAAATTGCAATCACGGATGTTGCCATAGCTGGAATTAGACAATCTCGATCATGGAATGAACCGCAGACTCACTGGCTATTACAGTGACAATGCAATAAATTAATACGGCAGGAGCTTCGATAAACCCCAATCCAACTCCAGCTGGAGCGGGTAGCAAAACGAATGGAATCGAGGCAGAACTGAACAGGAGATCTGAGAGGGAACTCCAAAAATGCAAGTTGAGCATGAGCCATTTGATAGATTTGATCTGTGGAGGAGTTTTGTAGAGAATACAGAAAGCACCGAGAGCAAGGATCGGAACTTCGACAATGGTAAACCAGTGGAGGGCGGATTTGAGGAATTCTGGAGACGACAGGTATCTTTCATCGGGAACGCAGCTTTCCATGAGGCCGAGAATGAGTCTTTGCGAGAGAGAAATGGAACACGGAACAGAATAATAATGATGTTTTCTTTTCGAGTTTCTCGTGACTCGAAACAACTCTGCCATATTGATGTCACTGTTAGTCTCTCTAGACAGATCTGTTTTTCTTCATTTTATCAAAAACTGTCTTTTGCAATTCAAGTAAAATACAAAGATCAAGCATATTTAGTAGAAGTGACACTTATCGAATGAATTCTGAGAACTGGGTCCTTCTTTTTAAGACAAGGAAACTTGGATAAAACGAATTCTCTGTATGTTTTGTGAATGAAAATCATGATGATTGTAGACGCGACACCATGAAGAGAGAACACGATGAAGACGAAGTTGGAAAGAACTTGATCGTAATGCCAACTGACGAGGATCCAGACAAACACTACAGCTGGTGCGAGCATGAAAGAGAGCATGAGAGCAGACTGCAAGAACAAGATGATCAACATTGCAAATCAGGAATATGAAACGGTACCTGTATTGTTAAAGACACTGCAAACGCTTTTTGCATGTTCAGAGTTTGCCGGGACAACTGGAATTTTATTCTTATTCCCAGCATATTGAAAGCCATTAACAGGAAAAAGATAGCTATAGATGCGCCAAAAATAATAATTGCAGCTGCCATACAGTAGACTGGAACAGTATAAGAGAGAGCTAGAACGCAAAACTGACGACCTCCAAAGTCGTATGAAGGGAGACAAGGGAGCATTTCATGGACTATGGCCCGCGCGTATTCTTGTTCCGGAATATTGAAAAATGGAGGAAGGAAGATGAGAGGAACCAGAGTGAATATCAGAGTCAGAAATGGTTTCCGATATAACCTCCACTTTGTGTTCTGCCCGAATAAGACATAGTAACGATTTTCATAAATAGCCATGACAGATGCAGTGAGGGCTGCAAACAGAATACTCTCAGATCAGGTGCAAATTCCCACAAGTTCTATGAGATAACAACTGGTTACTTACCCACCACTACAGTAATGCCACAGTATATCAAAACAAAGGGAGCTTCGATCAGTCCGAGACCCAATCCAGCAGGAACGGGAAGGAATATGAATGGGATGCCGACAATGCAGAGAAGAAAATCGGATAGAGAACTCCAGAAATGCAGGTTGAGCATGAGCCATTTGATGATGGACGTCATCTGCTTCGGTGTCTTGTACAGAATACAATAGGCACCCAGAGTCAGGACGGGGAACGAGATGATGGAGAAACTGTGCAGAGTGGTCTTCATGAATTCTGGAGAAGCCATGTATCTCGTATCAGGCACGCAGTCTGTCATGGCACATCTACCTGACCGCTGACGGGAAATGAGCAGAACAAAACTAATGAGTAGTATTTCTTCAGGGTTCTTCTTGTTTTTCCGAATGATGTCTTTCTATATACTCCGATTCGTATGGTTCCTAATGATCTTTTTGATTTCCACCTTTCTGTATTCTCATAGGCTGAACCCTCAGTTATTGACTCTAAACTGAGAAAAAGAAAAGGAGGCGGTGCTGTTATGTCGTTTGCGAGGAAAAAAAGAAAAGAAAAGAAGAACAAGGAGGGGGAGGAGGCAGTGTCATAGAGCGAGTGGGTAGACAAACGGGCGTCAGAGTGAGGATCCTGAATGTCTCGATGCACTTTTTGCAAGTCTTCCTAGTAATCTGCTCGATCGCTTCTCTAGAAACCAGGTGAACATTTCCAAGTGAATGCTGTGAATCCGTTCTTCCAGAAAAGCAATCTACCGTCGAAACTCTGCAAGTCTCCGTCGACTTATCAGAAGTTATGATTGGGAAGAAGACGGAACCGGATCGATTCGGCCGATCATCAAACCGAGAGGTCAAAGAGAAATGGAGGTTTGTTGACTTTTTGTGAAAGCAATGTTGTTGATTCGGCCAATTACCGTGCATAATTTGGCTAATATCAGGAAGAGGAAGCAAGCGAGAAGTGCACGAATGACTCGTATCTGCTGAGCACGATAATGAACAACTACAATCGGAACAAGATCCCTGGAGGACAAGTGGATGTGAAGATGGAGGTCTGGGTGCAGGGAATCACGACAATATCGGATATCACTTCTGATTTTCAAGTTGATAAGCAATTTTGGAAACACTCGAATCATTTGTTCAGGTGGACATCTACATCTACGAAACATGGCATGATCCTGCTCTCAACTACGAGTTCCTGAACCCGTGCAAGTACAACTTGTCACTGAATTCCGTATTTTTGAAGAAGTTATGGACCCCGAATACGTGTTTCGTGAACTCGAAGACTGCGGATATACACAAGAGCCCGTTTCCGAATATATTTTTGATGATCTACTCGAATGGGACAGGTTCGTCGGCTATGCTCTTTCCCATGCCATCCTTCTCGACATTTGTCTCTCATCCCATGCAAAAAGCCCTAAATCCTTCTCCGTCTCCCTGTCCGGAAGCGTGCTTTTCAATTTCTTTTGAAGCTCGAAAAAAGAAAAGAAACGCAGTGAATCTCGTTAAAAGATTGTGCCCATTCTGAGTGTCTTCTGCTCCTCTCTGCCCTTGCTCGTATTCCCCTTGGGGACTCTCTTTTCGTCGCGCTCCACTGACATCATCCGCATACGAGCGGTCGGCAGAGTTGCCGAGGAATGGCCGAGTTGTTGCGAAGCATTCAGACAAAACAAGAAAAACGAGAACTTTGGTGGGAGAGAACAAAACGGGAAGAATGAGGAAGCTTTCAGTGTGGACCAACTACCGGCTGAAACTGCAAGGACCTTGCACAATGGACCTGACCAAGTTCCCTTTTGACAGTGTCACTTGCCATCTCACCTTCAACAGTTTCACGTGAGCTATTTATTTGTCTCTGAAACAGCTTCTATTTCTCCACTTGACAGATACAATACAGACGAAGTCAAAATGGACTGGTCCACAATGGGTGTCCAGAAAATAACTGGGAAAATGGAATTAGCCGACTACGAACTTGTTGATATTGTAAAGATCAGAACTACTGAGGTTACAAAAGGATAATTTGACTCGAGACTCAATTTATTTTCAGGAATACCCAGCTGGTTACTGGCACGAGCTGACGATGAGTTTCGAGTTCAAACGGAGAGCCGGATGGTATATTCTACAAGCGTATCTGCCCACATATCTGACAATTTGCATTTGTAAGTATTTTCGTATTGTTGGAGATTTGAATGATAACGCTTACAGCTTGGATATCGTTTGCACTCGGATCAAAGGCCATCAATGCGCGGACAATGTTGGGAGTGAACAGTCTGCTGGCAATGACTTTCCAGTTTGGTAATATTATTAGGAATTTGCCAAGAGTTTCCTATGTCAAAGTAGGAAAAAAGAAAGAGAGATAATCGAATTTCCAAGTTTTCAAGGCCATCGATGTCTGGATGCTCTCCTGTGTCACATTCGTCTTCTGCTCTCTTTTGGAACTTGCTTGTGTCGGGTATCTACTTCGAGAAGACACTTCTTCCCATAGAGCAGCCAAGTCACAAGTGGCTCCGAGCAGTCCTCCAGTCACTCAAACTGTACAAAGGACAGTGAAAAAACGGGAAGTCAGCGAGGAAAGTGCACTGCTTCAGTTGAGAGACAACGACTACGGGTACATTCCACCTGGATTCGGACTCAACGGGTTTTTCATGTCATTCCAACCATCGTGAGTTCCCGAATTTGGAAACCTACCCATCAGATATGATTTGTTTCAGTTGTTCTTGCGAACCAGTCAGCGAAATGGTGAATCGAATGCTCAACGAGCCAGACATCACTCCAAAGTTATCTAGAAGTCAAAAACGTGAACTGCTGGCTCAAAAGATCGACTCGGTCAGCTTATTCATGTTCCCGTTTCTGTTCGTTTTGTTCAACATCGCATACTGGCAACATTATCTACGTGTCTATTGAACGTTTTTCTTTCGCATTCAGTTTCTGATAAAGTTTCGGTTTTTCTAGTTCAATTTTTATCAATTTGAGGGGGAATATGACTGAATGTTAATTCATGTAAGAGAAACACATTTCCTTGGTCAGAACAGCTCAACATGGGCTTTCGAAGGGAACATCATTGGCTCGCGAATCTTTGCCACCTTCGGAACGGCCATGGGATGACAGGGACGACACAGGATCACCGTTTCCATCCCATGGTTCCTTATCTGGCAGTTGGGCCTGAAGTACCTTATCCTCTTCGTCAAACGATTCGGCGATTCTGGGATAGGAGACGTGTTGCTTTTGGAGCATGAAGAGAGAACTCAAGCTCTGAAAAGTTTATGGTAGGAGGAAACATTAACACAAGAACTGACCACGCCGTTACTTGCAAAACGATAGAAATTGATTCCCATAAAGACAGGAACAATGATGACAGGAATGAAAGAAATGAACCATCCGAGAATGTCAAACATGAGAGGATAAACATCTCCTTTTCCTTGATGTGGGTAATCACGGATAAAGGAAAGACCAATGAGGAGCTGGAAGAAAAAAGTGTTCGGATAGCATTAAATAGCAAAGAACTAACGACAGCAATACAAGGAGAGATGAACATCCAGTTGGCAATGAAATATGGAGAGTGGGGACCGATGGCCTTTGTGATCTGGTTTCTCGGCTCGCCGACCACTTCGGTGATGTCGTCTTGGAAGTTTCGGAATCCGTAGACATACATTACCACCACAAGTTCAACAAACACTGTGCACACCGAAGAGAAACCAGCTGCATACTCATCGAACAGTTCGAACCAGTAGAAACCCGCCTGTAAGAAATGATATTTTCAGAAGATTTATTAGTGACTTACTCTCGTGGAGAAGACTAATCCGACAAGGTACAAGAAGAGACACCAGCAGCAGACGACTAGCCATTTCTTGTTTGCCAATTTTTTACTTTGATCATAAAGACACGAACAGAACACTTCGACAAGGGCGATTTCGGTACTTGCACCGAGAAGGAAGAGCATCAAGAAGAAGAGGAAACTCCAGAGCCAGGGCAGGGGCATCTGAGTCATTGCTTCCGGGTAGGCGACGAAAGCAAGGGACAGTCCACTCTTGACGACTTCTGGAACTGTGACTCCACGTTGGACGGCAAGGAACCCAAGTGTCGAAAAAACGGCGGCGCCGCCAATAATGGACATTGCGGTGTCTCCCACAATGACAATGAGGGCATCCTTGAACACGTTGTTGTGCTTCTTACTGTAGGAAGCAAGACTCATCAGACCTCCGTGGCCGACAGATAGAGAGAAACAAAGTTGTTTGAGAGCCTCCGTCCATGTTTTCACGTGAAGAAGTTTGGAATAATCTGGTCGACCAAAGTAAAAGTAGAGACCTTCTGATGCTCCTTCGAGAGTGACTCCACGGATGAACAAGACGACGATGATGAAGTAGGGAAGAAGGACCGACACGTACGAGATCTTTCCCATTATACTGGCTCCTTTAACAATCCCCAATCCAGTCAGTATCCAGCAAACAGTCATGGCAGCCAGAACTGGCCAGTTCAATGTTTCAAAGTCGAAGAGACTTTCGGACGGATTGAGGATGTTATTCATGAAGTATTGCTCAGTCGCACTGATCAGTGTAACATTTGAGTAATCGGAAGCATTCTTGCACTTTCCTTCGATGAATACCATCTTGGCGGGAATTGGTCCACTCCATCCAGGAGGGTTCGTGCCTCTGCATTTCTTCTGTTGCAGCATATCAATGCACGTTGCTGGGATGTTCCAAACGTTAGTGCACTTGTTCCAAACGGTGAAATGCCCTCGGAAGATGTTCACAATGTAGATACTAATCCACGAAACCAGTGAAATATAGTAGACGGCCACAAGAGCAGCCACAGCCGCACCCATCCATCCGACTCCTTCCAGAAACGGCATTACTCTTCGGAATGCAACTGGAGGTGACTTTCCTTGATATTGTCCAACCATGAACTCGAAGTAGACGGCTGGCAGACCAAATAGGAACGCACATGTCAGGTAGGGAATCAAGAAAGCGGATCCTCCGTTTTCGAATGCCCGTGTCGGAAATCTCCAAATATTTCCCAGTCCGGTAGCCAATCCAAGACAAGTCAGCACGAACTCGGCGCCGTTCCCGAATCCTTCTCGCTCATCTCGAGCCTGTTCTGGTTTTGTAAAAGTGACAGTGTTGGTCGCGGATGGCTGTGCAATTGAAACTGGATTGTCAGTGAGTTGAGAGCTCCGCAAAGTGACATCTGTAGGAATACACTGGAAAGTGATCTTGAAACGGCTACTCACTCGGAATGTCCGTTTCATTTTCTTTTACTGACGTCATTGTTTGCTGTGACTTCTATTGACTGCAGGCTGCAAAAAAGGAAGGGAGGATTCTGTAGGTCGGTCGACTAACAAACCTATACTTTGCTCAAATAACAGTGTCTCGTTTAGCGTAGTAAACTTGCAGACTGAACAATAGATCCGTTAGGTTTCAAAATGAAACTATGCTCCCAAAAGATCACGTATAGTGTGAATTCTTTTGACGTTACGAAATCAAATTTCTTCGAGGAAAAATTATTACCAATTTTACCAACAAAACATCGGGTTGATGTTGGTAAAAAACCAAATCTTGCAATTCAGCTACTATCAGAAAACAAAAGAATCGATTCTCCGCTAAATAGGGAATAAGAGGAATTGTCAGTATGAACAAATCATTAATCAACTTGTTGGATACCATTTGTCTCGGTTTTATTAAATACTAGAACAAGCGCTTTTCAAGTTCATGTGTCTGTGAATTCCCAGCTGTATCTAAACAGATGAGACAAATTTCTGAGGCCATTCAGGGTTGCCATTGTTTTCAAGAACAGTGCCCTCGTCACGAGAATCCCCGGAAGCATCCGAACGACCACGAGACGACTGAGATGATGCCCCATCGGGAGTCTCGTCCCATGGTTCTTTATCTGGCAGTTGTGCCTGGAGTGCCTTCTTCTCTTCGTCAAACGATTCAGCAATTCTCGAGTAAGAGACGTGTTGCTTTTGGAGCATGAAGAGAGAACTCATGCTCTGGAAAGAACAATGCAAAAGACAAGAGACAGTTAAAACTAACCACGCCGCTACTGTTGAAACGATAGTAATTAACACCCATAAAAACAGGAACAAGGATGACTGGAAGGAAGGAAAGGAACCATCCAAAAACATCGAAGAACAGTGGATAGACTTCCGGTTTTCCTTGGTAGGGATAGTCACGCATAAACGAGAAGGCGACGAGTAGCTGAAAGAGGAGAATGGGAGAAAATTATCACTATTTTCAAAACTGACAACTGCGATGATTGGAGAAATGAACATCCAGTTGGCAACAAAATATGGCGAGTGGGGACCGATAGCCTTTGTGATCTGGTTTCTCGGCTCGCCGACCACTTCGGTGATGTCGTCTTGGAAGTTTCGGAATCCGTAGACATACATGACCACCACAAGTTCAACGAACACTGTGCACACCGAAGAGAACCCAGCTGCATACTCATCGAACAGCTCGAACCAGTAGAAACCCGCCTG
>LR577267.1:0-15913 GCA_900536345.3 Caenorhabditis sp. 39 LS-2015
ATAGCAACTTAATTGTCTAATTGTAATTGCAAGAGTCATTTCTCAATCTGTCACCAACAATTCAAAATGAAAATGACTTGTGGTGGAAAATGATGGAAACTTAACAACTGCGAAGTGGAACTGGACCACAATAAAAAAACAAAACCAGATCAGTTCACATGAGGCAGAAAAAACTGATAACTTTAAGTTGAAACAGGAAACTAATTGGGCAATGAAAAATGCTGGGAACGCCGCATTTTACGCTATTCTCGACAAAATCAACTTTTAAAATATTTCAGTTTCAACTAACATTAATAATAAGTTAGATAATTGGAACCGTAATGGAATTAACAAGAGACACAGACAGGGAATATGACCATAGTGATTCTTTTTGGAACAGTGAAACATAGAAAACATCGGAAGGACTTTCCCATTAAAATCCAGAGGGATAACTCTTCAAACCCTCTTGTTCTTTTAAAATAATTTTTTTTGAAACAGTAGCTTACACACTCTAGAAATCAGGTGTAGGCAGACCTAGAAACATAAAAAAAGCAACTTTTGAGACTTGGATCTGCCAAAAAAGATATTTGCCTTAAAACTCAGGAACTGAAACTGTTTTCTATTATTCTTTCAGAAAGACGACCGAAAAATACTTATCGTCCGAACAATACCCTTTTACTATTACCTATGTACAGAAATCAACTTGACAACTTAAAATGAAAAAAACAACAATATTTTCCACCCACCTTCTTCTGAAGAATCCCTTGCATCCGTTGCACGACATGGCTCCGTAGTGTCTCTTTCCGTTCGGATCTCCGCATACCAGGCAAGACGAGTCTGAGATCGGCGACGGATTCCGCCACTGCAACCGGGATACCGAGTTGAACGGCAAATTCATTCTGAAAATCGGGATTAGAAGAGAAATAATCGAAATCAATACAAAAATAATAGAAAAAAGACATGGAAATACTGGACGATGAACCAGGTAAAGGTAATCGAGATGAACACAAACACATGCATTTTGATCGCTTATTTTTTATCGATGTCAATTGTCAACTTTGGTAGAAAAGAGAGAGAGAGGGGGGAATGCACAGGGAAAGAGAGGTAGAGATAGGAAGAGAGAGAGAGAGAAAAAGAAAAAGGAAAAGGAAATCGAATCAAATCACAAAGAGAGATCACAGAGGGAAAAGAGAAAAAGAAATCGGGAAGGAACGGTCCGTTGTCAGTGTTATCACTCGGAAAAGAGGACAGGATAGAGGAGAAAGAGGATATCTAGGTTCGAAGAATGTCATCTCGACGCATCGCCGAGTGCACTTCATAGGGCAATCCGACGAGATCGGCCATGTTGAAGATGGCCAGGTACTGTACATTGTCGTCCTCTTGACGCGTCAGACTCTGAAATTCAATGGATCAGTCACTGGTTTCCATGATCTTTTGATCTCTCAATCTTCTGATCTCCCAATCCTCACCTCAATCGACGTCAGCATTAGCTGAAGTGTTCCGAGTCTTTCCATCGCCTTCAACTCGGATTGCTCTCGATTCTTGCAGCATTCCGCCAGTAGCTTAGTGTACAGTTCATCGGAAGTTCGGAGCATCTGATTGCCCTCTTCGGACAGTCGATAGTCGGATCGGAAAGCAGCGATGGCCAGCATAATGGAGTATTCCTCCTCGGAGATCTGGAGCTTGCGCATCACGTGCAGCATTTCGAGACCCATTATGCCAACGGTTTTTTTGTAGTAGTCAGAGCAGCTGGAATTGAAAAACAGTAATTTTCTGAGATAAGATTATATCAGAGAAACAGTATAGGACAAGATATTTCTCAGTAACGGTAGAAAAATTCAATAAACTATCAACTGGGAAGGTATAGCTTTCGCAGTTTCGCAGTTAGCCATAAGCTGTATTTTTCAAAGCATTTACCAAAAAAAAATAATAATAAATGAGAAATGGTAGACGAATTTTTCAGTGTTAAGATGCGTTTACCAAGCCTCATTGACCATGTAAGCGCTTTCGTGAATACCATTTTTTACTGTTACTGAGATAAATGTTAAACTCCAAGCATGCATGCCAAGAAATCAATTTCACTACTCACACTTGTGGCACAATCTCCTGCAGAAGCGGATCGAATGGATACCAGGCGTCATTCGTGAAAGTGACACCTTCCACATTGTGAATGTACGATTTATAAGAGTACAAGAGCCATGTGACAGGTGCGAAACGCACTTTGAACAGCATCACTTGGTCGAGGTAGTCGAGTCTCTGAAAATGAATGGAAATCGTGAGATTTTAATACTAAAATGGATGAGCTATTTACTCACTTCAAACTCTTCGAAAGAGTTCATATAGTCATGATACCAGACGAATGACCTGCACCATGTGATTTTCAAGTCGTGTGGTTCGGCGAGCCGAGTTGTGTTCTCCCAGGTTAGCTGGAAATTGATCAGGGTTGTTGAGAGAACAGGGCACTGTTTTTAATGGTATTCAGTTTCAAAAGTGTCGTATTTTCTAGAGAATTCAAGTTTTACAATATGCCTTTGCTTGGCTTTAAAAATCATATTATTCGTTTTTTAATCCGTGACAGTTGAGTTCTCAGTTGGAACGGGACCTCCCACGGCGACCCATTCCACGTGGCATAGCCCAACTGTCACCTCTTGAAAAACGACAAATATTTGTCAGTTTCAAATTCCTCATTTCAATATTTATAGATTTCCAATTATTGATTCATGGATAGATAAATGAAACAAACCTTAGTCCTCATGGCCACTTGTTCCGGATTCTTTATCGCAGATTTCAGTGTGAGTTGCGTGTTGCACATTGACTCGAAACACCGGATCAACTCATCCATCTCCTCACAATACCGATTTTCTACACCTTGTTGCTGAAAAATGCCTATTTAGCTCTGATTCTCTGTATCTTTCCAACATACAGTTTCCACCAAAATCTTGACAAGGGCGGCAGATTGTGACAGGTCAGGTGTCGGACTGCTGCCACTTGTTCCGGGACTGGTAAGTGAGGAGGTGGTTTGGATGCTTCCCTTCCGCTTCTTTGGAATCTTCGGTCGTCGATTCTCTCCGGGGGATCGGCATTCTCGCTCGGATTGGACTGCTGAACAAAAGAATTATTGGAGTCTGATCTGATCAGTGATATGGCACCGTACCCTTGACATCCATTCCCTCTCGAATGCACTTGTTGAATCGACAAGCCCGGCAGCGATTCCGGAACTGCTGCATCACCTCGCACGTCTCATTGGCCACACAGTAGTAGACACGCTTCTCCCAGACGCTGGAATAGAAGGAGGATTGCAGTGGTATAAGGGGAATGAGAGCTGGCTCAAGAAATAACAAAAAAACTTTGGAATTGTTTCAATGATATTATGGGAAGTTTATGACTGAATTGAAACAGAAAATAGAAATAAATTGACTGGCAATGAATAGAAGCAAGTAATTTCTGTGCCCTTCCAAAACAACTTGCCCTAAAACTAAAACGGCAGAATTTTTGTGTTCATTAAACTAACGAGATAGTGACAGAAGCACCATTAAACTGATATAATAATCACTTTAGAGTTAGTATTTAAATGAAACAGTAGATTGGTTCAATAACTCCAGCCCCTTTCCCCAAGTACAGTACCCCTCTACTCACCTTCTCCTGAAGAATCCCTTGCATCCATTGCACGACATGGTTCCGTAGTGTCGACTCGCCTTGTCATCTCCACAAACCAGACAGCGTTTATCTGAAAGTCTCAGTTTCAGAATAGCAATGGATACCATTGTTGGGAATGGTTTTTGTGATAATCAAATGTCATGTTGGTGAAAAAATATCGAGAAGCTCATTTGTCCCACAGAGAATTGGACAATTAGTCAATGTCGTCTTGTAAGTTTTCATGACAATTTTGAAACAGGAATATCAGGAAAATTAGTGAAGGAATGGATGGATATGCGATAACTTTAATAGCTGAACAAAATGAGCCTGCTAACTGGCATTGTGTCACAACTCCTAATACATACTCATCAGATCAACGAAACTGAAGTCAGTGTTTCAGTTGAGCTTGAAACAGAATATTTATATTTTTATGCTTACGAGTTCCCATAACATAACTACTGACGCCCTACCATTCCACCGGCAATTCTCAGTTTCAAGAAACCGTAATTATTTTCCAAAACTCTTCGCATTTTAATTCCTTCAGGTTGATTGCAACTCACTTTCATTATTGTTATCCTGCGACAGCATTCGTGTTGTATGGGCGACCATTTTGACTCTTTGCTTTCAATTCAAAATGCAGAATATCCGACAAGTGCAGTAAGGCGACGAGATGAGGTACTGTAAAATTGGAGACCCGATTGGATATTATATCACAGTCCGTTTGATGGAGGGGGAGGAGTATGGTGCGGAAGAGGCGGTAGCGGCTGCAAAAATGGAAGAATTGGGTCGAATTGGGAGGAGGAGGAGGAAGAGGAGGAGAAAAATGAGTTTGGGCGGGGTTTTGGAGTAAGATTCGCCACGATCATAAGGGCTACGGCAACGGCTGGTCTAGGATCTTAACTTGTATACAGCCGTTACTCATCCCCTACTCCCTCCCGGTACTTCTGTTCCGACTTTCGCCGAATAGAAGCTCAAAATCATAGATGAAAAGCTCAGTCAAGCTCACGGAGCTTCAAGCCCTTAATACGGGTAGAATATGCCTTCAATATGGGCTGACCTACTCAGTCGAAAGATGGTCCTATAGGATCTCTAGATTTCCGACTCCGCCCATGTTGTCCCCGTAGTGATCAACGGCTGTATCTGCTCTTTCAATCCTTTCCGACTTCTCTACATTCTCTGAGATCTATTTGCAACCCAATTTCCGCCTCCAAAACCCCCTCAAAAACCAAAATTTTCCCGAGAAACTCACCTCGATTAAATGAGATTTGGTTGCAGATCACCTCGATTTGCTGACGGCATAGAGACGTAGCCAAGCAGCGAAAAGAGCTGAAAATGAGAAGTTGAATATGGAAAAGGAAGAAGAACACGAAGTATGGGAATAAAATGACGTCAATTTTCGTGGAAACGGTAAAAATGTCGAGGTGGGTGGGAGACGGACAGATAGGAATCAGAGATTCGAGGAGATTCATGTTGCAGGAGGAAGAGGAACAGGAGGAGGACATCAGGCTAGAGAGAATTGGCCGAATTCGAGGAAGGGTACGGTAGGAGGGAATCTGGATTGGGATGGGAAAAAGAAGGGAAAGAAAAAGAAGAAAATGATCCGAGAGGGAGACAAGGATCAAGTGATAGCAGACTCGAAACAAAGACGAGATTGTCAAAGTTTCACGTATCACAATCTCATGATTCAATGTTTTTCGATTTTCTTGAAACGGGGAGTTTTTGGTTTTTTCGATAGCCACAGTAAATCTAGATTTCTCCGGTTAAGTACGAGGAAAAACATGAAACAGTACACGTATTTTTAGAAAACTGATTCGGTCTTTTTGATATAAGCTACTTACGTTCTGGTAAAATCTTGAAAATTTTGACATTGAGCAAAAAAATAACTCAGCCTAGAATCACATAGAAAAACAAAAATGTGCTGAAACTGTGAATTACCCGAACGTTTGTGGGATTATCTAGTTCCATAGAGCAATCAGAAAATCAAGTGAATACGGTTTCAGGAGAGATTCGAAATTGTAAAGGTCCACATATTACCATTTCATTGATTGATTTTAGGTGGTTACAATTAGGAGTTTTTTAATTCTAGGTATTTTGCTGAGTACTACTAAAACAAACACTGTTCTGATCGTTTCTAGAGAAGCGACTCTTGTTCTATTGCATTCTCGGGGCAGAAAAAACAGGGAGTAATGGAAAAGTGTGCGTCGATCATTCAAAGGAGAATTAAGAATAGCGGAGAACCTCATACGCTAAAATGCTGCTTCTGAAACTGTAAATAAATCATGGGAAATTTCATCGAGTGCAAAATAGAAGTGAATGTGTTCAACTGATTACGGTTTCAGAAGAGGTTCAAGATGATCAAGATCTCAGGTATCATGGTTAGTTTCTTGCAATATTGTGCAGTGACAAAACAAAAGTTTCGGAATGGCGTCAGCCAAAAATACTTTTTTATTTTACTGTCGAACAACAAATTGGCAATTTGAGAAATGTATATTTTCTGTTTCTGAAACTGCATAATCAACAAAAAAAACAGTATGCTGATGATTCCAATGAAAATGTTACTTTTTTGATGTTACAGACCGAAAAAGATAGAAACTCATCGGAAAATCGGAAAAAACAAGTATTCAACGAACCAGAGAAAACCGCGCAGGCAGAGAGTAATGTGCTGTTTCTGAAACAGTACATCATCAACAGTTACTCGAACCATATAGTGGGCAGAACGTTGGCAACTGAACATGAATTTCAAAATTTTACACTTTTATAGTATTTTATGAGTGAACTTTGCTTCAAATAAGCAGAACTTATTCGGAAATTTTAGTGATTCTGGTCAACACTTTGCAGTTTAGTAGGTGATAAACTGTGATCAGTATTCAAGATTTCTGCAGTTTCTGATAGTGACTATATTTCAGTGCAAGTGTCATCGTGAATAAGTAGTAAGTGAAAAATTAAACTCAATTTCTCCCGTTTTAGTCTAAACCCAAATCCCAAGGAGCTATATTTAATTTGAATTCTAATTGTAAAGCAAGATTTAAAATTTTAAATAACTAGGAATCCGCATCGAGTCAAGTTTCGAGAAAAGCGGCTCAAAAGTGTTATTTTAAGAATGCAAATGTAAAGTTTAAAGTAAAAAGAAGTAAAAATCACAGTTTCAAAAATCACAGTTTTTTATACCATTTGGAATTAATAATGGAAAGGGAAACTATTAAAAGCTAAGCAAATAAAAAAGAGAGAGACTATTATGGGGTAAAAAAAGTCGTAAAGTCGATCAGTTCTTCAAGTGTTGGACACTTGCTGACCACGGATTTCAAGTTCTGAAGACACTTGGTGGTGATATCCGTATTTGGCCTAATTTAAGTCACGTCCGGGCCAGGGATAGTGACCGATACCCTTTCGTAGACGGATCCACTACTCATTTGAGGCTGAGTGAACCTGGGGGTCGAGGCGAGGAATCGAACTCGCGGCCTCTCGACTGCCAGCGGCCACCACTACCCACTAGGCTATCGACGCCCCTAAACTATTTTTTAGAAAACTTGGTGTGGCAAGAAATCAAATTAGTTATTAAATTCAAAAAATCTAGATTGTTGGAAGAAATTTAAATCAACAAAAAAAGTTTCAGTTTCAAAATTGCCATTCATACTTTAGAAGTAGTTAACTGGATTCCACAAACAACATTTTCAAAAAAAAGCCGAAACTCTTAACCTTCCTCTCTATTGCAGCTCGAACCTCTTATATACGCCTCCCGCTCACTATCATTATCAATATCTGCAGCCAGCCACCACGCCTAATTGCCCAAACGGCGCCCCAGTCCGTCACAAGCTTCCGCCGCCCCGCGGTACCATTTCCCACACGTAAATCAACTCAAAATCAACAGAAAGACGGCGTCTGGCCATCAAAACACACGAAACAAAGCGACGAGAGAGCACGGGGAACTAGGAGACGAGAGGGAATCAGAGAAATCACCGCGACGACGCCATCTCGGAAACGGCGCCAATCGGCTCCGTCGCGGGGGAAAAGGGCCGCAGAAGACGTGACGTCTTCGTCGACGACGCGAATCTTTTCACTTTTCTCTCTCTCCGTAGTATGGTTTCGAATCTCTTTGATCACGATTTGTGATCTCCTTGCGGGGGGAGAGAGTGTGAGAAGGCGAGAGACGCAGAGAAAGAGAGACAGTCAACGTGCGGACTTTGCTTGGAAGTGATGTTGGTTCCGTGTACCGTGTTTTGTCAGCGATTCGGAGAGTTTGTCGAATTGAATGGCTGGCTGGCCGGTACTCTTAAGATTTATTTCGTCGTGAGTTTTTTTTCACTTTTTACTCTCGGATAACATAGGATTGCAAATACAGTTTCACATAAGTTATATCTTTTTCGTGAAACAGTAACTTATGGTACACCTTATTCGGAAATTTACATTTTTCAATTTTTGAACAGGAAATTCGTGATTTACATGAAATTTTTGTTTCGTGCAATGTTTCCTAAAAAAATTGAATTACTTCGTTTGTCGAAATGCTCATGAGAACACTTTGAAACAGTCAGTCAAAACAGTAGCAAAGAGCGAAGAGTTTTGCATATATCTCAGAAACGGTAGGAGATATCAAAAAACGGTCAATTACAAAAATACGCAAAATTTCAGAGGCTACAACTTCTTAATTGACCATTTCTTGATAACTGTTACTGTTGAGGGGATAAATGTTCAAATACAAGTTGTCATTTCTACAATTTCAAAACATTCAGTTTCAAATTAAGGTTATGTAAATTGACATTGAAAGAGCAGATAATGCTTCTTTGGTTGTGAATTTTTTGCCCACTGTCGCAATTCAAACAAAAATTCAAGAAACTCTGGAACTTGCGGTTTCCAAAAAAATATCAGTTTTGTACGTGATAATTTTTGCAATATCACGGGATATCAAAAGAACTCTATCAAATCAACAACCAGAAACAGAGATTTTTTGAAAAAATGCTATATACTGTCAAGACTTCTAAAAAAAAACCAAAAAAATGAAGATAAATGTCTACCTAATGCAAAAAGTATCTACATGTGTATGTATAGTTTGAAACAGCAGTTTGTTTTATAAATTTTACAAAATTTAAGTTCCCGTTTTAAATTCGAAATATGAAATTTTGATATTTTGTTCTTGAATGTATATTGAAGTTGCAAAAAAAATCCAAAAAAAGGTTGAAATAGAGAGAATCGGGAAAAGGAAGGAAAGGCAAAAAAAGAATATCGAGCCAAGCGAATCAATTGATTGTGTTCTAATAAATTAGTGAAACAGATTTTTATTTTTGCGGAAAACAATATAAAAAATATATATTGTTGAACCTATTCATCTATAAACTACGTGAAAAGTTTTCAAAATTTTCCATAATGATTTGAATGGTGCAGCTTGAAAACGCTTTTTATCTAGGCATGTTGAAAATGTAAAGTTCCAGTTTCAAATTCCGAATATTTAATACAGAAAATTTTCTTGTTTCAATGTGAGACAGTGTTGAAGTGACTAAAAAGCTTGAAAAAAGGATTGAATAGAAGGAATTGGAAAAAACGGAAGAAAAATAACAACAATATTGAGTCAAACTAATTAATTTTCTGATCTATAAAATTTGAAAAGCAACCCATTTTTTGCAAAAAAAATAGCGATTTTCGGATCAGAGTTTCTCCCGAATTCTCAACTCAACGGCAAATCGAAACAGGAAAAAAAGAAAAAAATCGTTTTCGAAACAGGAATAGCTACGAACAAGCACTGGCAAGCTGGCCGATACACTACATATCAATCGACTGTATCTACCTTGAACCCGGAAAAAAAACAGAATAGGAAATTGAATATGAATAGAGCTCTCCTCCCAAGAGAATCTACATAACAACCAACTATACAACGATCATTGTGCAGCACGTACGCAGGCACCATCGGATCTGTTTCTGCGGTCAAATAGGAATGCGGCGTCGCAGGCGCAGCTGCGTACACGCCGCGGTCCGCAACGGAGCACCATGTACTAAAACAAACCATGTTCCGCCAACTTTTTGGTATAATAAAATGGGCCGGGAGAAGCGGAAGGGAGAAAGGGATCAGAGGCCATCGAGAATCGTAGTATGTGTCCGAGTATTGTATCTTTTTGGTCTTTGTGTTTAGAGAGAGAATGGATCAGCTATGGGTTCACAATGACACGACGCAGTTGGATGCAGTTGAACGAAATTTGATCACGGAATGAATGCAATTATGGGTATGGGGGTGTTAAAAAAGGGAATGAGATTTATATTTAGAGAAATGGATACTGAACTGAACTATGGTGACAGAGGCGGATTGTGATGTCATCAGAGTGAGGGGAGGGAACTGTCAGCGTGTACTCGGAAATATAGGGGAAGCAGTAAGGCAGGCACGAAACTTATGGGGAAATTGAACCAGTTGAAATTTCCACAATCATTAGACAAAGCTTAGAAACAGAAAGAAAAGGTGAAGAGACCATAATGAGAGGAGCAAGTCATGTTTCCTAGGTTTCAGAAGATGTTTTCTTGAAACAGAGCACTGAAAAATCGGGAAAAGCCCACTTCAATTGGATCCTACTCAACAGAATATTTGAAAAAAAGCGAGACTCGCAAAATTCAAACACCTTTATCTGGATCTTGAAACCGAAAACAAGACAACTCTCTCTCTCTCTCTCTTCATCTTTCTCTTCTCTTGAATCAAACTAGAAACACAAAAAAGCGCACATCGCAAACGTGAGCTTTATCAAAATCTTTGTGATGTGATGATACGAATTTCTTCGTGAAATCATAAGAGTCAGAACCAAAAAGCAACACGCTGCTTCTTCTGCTTCTCTTCACTTCCAAACATAGGATTTGTACCCGAGTGAGGGAGCGGCTGGTGACATGTGATCTAATTAGAGGTTTCGATATGGAAAACGGGCCGGATTGAGTCATGATAATGGCGGAGGAAGAGGAGGAGAAGGAGCAAGATCAAACAACGAACGGAAAACGCATAATTGGAAAAATTGAAGGAAGAGAAAAGGAAACGAGGATAATGAGATCGAGTGATACAGGGCAGCTTGTATTTTAACGTCTAGCTCAAAAACGGTAAGAGATATCAAAAAACAGTCAAATAGGAAATTTTAGGTCTTAAAATTTTGCGTATTTTTGTAGTTGATCATTTTTCAGTGTCTTTTACGGTTACTGAGATAATTGTCTCATAACCAGCACTCTTCAATAGCGCGCACTTGCAGTCCGATCTCTCTTCCATTCCCCTCTCTCACTATCATCTTCCTCAATCTTTTCTTCCACCCACCTCATGACACTTTTTTCCCTCAAAAACCTCACTTGAACCCAAATTTCTTCGCAAATCGAGTTCACATAGGAAAATAAAGGGTGCTGTCTTCTCCTTGCAGTCCATTCTCCAATCGTCCTCTCTGATCTTCTCTCTCTCCCGCTCTCCGACCGACCTACCGTCCGCCCGACCGTCTTCCATCGGCGCAACACAACAAGGACATTATCCAGTCGGACTATCAAATTTTGACCTGTTGTCGGAAGGAAATGAAGGCGGAAAAGAGGGGGAGAAAGTTCATAGAACATTTGCAGAAGATCAGATAAGAATTTGTAGATCACACGGCTTGGATTGGGGATAGAGTTAGGGGAAATGTTTAGTGAACAAACAACTAATACAATACTGTTTTGAAAAATAATCGAAAAGTTTTTGATTATTTTTTGAAACGATGAGAATTTCTTTGCGTTCGAACTGCAGATGCCTAATTTCGGAAATTTTGAAGGGTCTCGCAGCGTTTTTCACTCAACCGTAGCTCTAATCAAACAAGTATCAAATCGAAAAAGGACTGAGAAACTTGTAGATGTTCCTGTTTCAAAAAATTTTCAAAAAATTCAAGAGGTTGGAGCGGTAATGCCATGATGATAAATGGGTTTTACAACGTTCGAAAATTTACGATCTATTGAACCGATTTCACAGTGTTTTTAAGCGAAAACACATATTTTCGAACATGATATTTCCATCTCCCGGATATTTATGTTATCTGATACCTTATCAGTATGATCATGGTCACAATCATCGGAGAAGCGACATCCGTTAACAGCATAAAAACAACGGGATGGATAACCAAAGTGTATATAATGATCAGGAGGACGGGGAGAGAAACGGGTGTCTGCTCGGAAATCACCGTATCTCTGTTCATCAAAAAACGAACATGTATGAGTTCAGAGTGAAACTGAATGTTTTTTTTTTCGTTGAAAACAGAGGATGGATTGAGGACTAATTGAGGAACAAGTAGATGAGGAGGATGCAAACTTTGATATCGAGAAAGCATTTCAAACTCTGATTTTTCGAGAAACTCCTCTAGAAACCTGACTGAAACTGCCAAAAATTTTCACTTCTTTTCATCATGTCATGATTCATTTCAAAAAGGAAAGGGCGACCCATTAGGATGTTCTTTGCTCATTCAAGATTCAAGATTCTTATCAGCAATTCAATATTTAAATCGAACGTTTCCGTGTGTTTTGATGTTCTCTTCGGAGCTTTTTGACCAAATCTCAATAAAACAGGGGTAGTAAAACGATAGAAATTTATCAGTTTCATGTTAATTTTGAAACACGTTTTGGGTTTTTGTTTTGATTCCACCCCGCAATGTGTCCGTTTCTATCAGTAGAATTTCAGTGAAATTCAAATTTTCATTAGATTTCACTTGGAATTGTATTCTCGCTACGACCTCTCACGGATCCGTTTAAAAAAATAAAGCATCCGATATCAATTAACTAATGAAACAGTTGGAGAAAACATTTTGGAAGAGGAGCGACCGAAACAGCGAGAAAAACAAATTTTCATTTTTTCGTTGTCAAAATGAAAAATGTTTCTTTTCCGTTTCAAAATCAATACAAACTCACAATCAGTTATTCAAATCCTGATCCTCGCTGTATCTCGGTTGCTGAATGTTGTCTATCGCATCTTTGAAGGACACGAGGTGACTGATCGGTTCAGAGAACGAGAACGTTTTCGGGAATGAATTCGAAGATACTTATGGATGAATGGACGGTCAACTACAAGTGTAGTTTGTGTCGAAAGCAGGAAAAGGAGGAATGTGTATGGTCGTATTGAAATATTAATGTTTTGTGACACAAAACCTCTCGTCTTGAAGTTCAACGGAGCCTGGTCTCGCAGCGATCTCAACACACCTAGTCGACTAGTCGTTGTGGGCCTTGGGAACAGTATGAACGTAAAATTGATTAAACGAACCGTTTGTCGTTCTCAAAGGCATGCAGCATCTATATGAACAGTTCTACTGGAGATCAGATGCTTGTGGCTTCGTGAAAACAAGGATTTTTTCAGAAATTTTTGAGTGAAACCTTGAAGCAATGATTCATCTTGTTCTCGATGCTGATTTGCAATCCCTCCGAAACCGTGACCAGGATACACTGTGTCCACCCGTCTAATCGCTCATCCCCTTTTTCTGCCTTCTTTCTCCCTACCACTCCATTAATTCTCCATAAATTTCTTTGCTCCCCATCCCCCCAACCTCCCTCCCCTCCTTCGCAAATTTCCATGTAAATCTTGGAATCGGTGCAGCAGGTGAATTCAAAGATTTCGGAGATTGCCGGAGATGCAGTCACACTCACGTACACATACACTCATGACGACCTGGGAGGAGGAGGAGAAGGAGGAGAAGGGGGCAAGGGGAACGAGGGCGAAATGTTCATATCGAGTTGATGGAACCGAGTAAATACGAAAACTGTTTCAAAATCGTAGGAAGTTTGAATATTTTAGAAATGCATAATCTTCTTCTCCCGCTAACGATTAAAATTCACAATCACAAATCGGATGCTTCTTTAAGTTTTCAAAACTGAATGAGTTTCCAACAATTCTAACGTTCCCAATGATCTAGTTCTTTATGGAAAGTTAAAAATTAGGGTTTTGAAACTGCACATCACGAAAGGGTGTATTGGCAAATTGAAGTAACCGAAAAATTTAGAAAATTGACTGAAATGTCGATCAAAATGAATGGAACAGTTATGAAAATGAATGCAAACACTTTCAAGAACACAATGAAACAGAGAGTTTTTTTTGTTTTAATTTCTGCTATCGTTGAAAAAATTTCGAGAAACTGTTTCCTGAAAATTTTGAAACAGACTAGCAAAAAATCAAAATTCGCAGACGTATTAGAAAAGAGCTTCTCAAAACAATGATAAGCACATTTTGAAACCGAGAAATTTTTGAACTTATTAACTCCGAAGACGAAGAAGTTTAAGACCTCCGACCAATTTAACCGGAAAAGTCAATGCGTCGAGGCGGCCAGCGAGAACGGACGATGAACGCGACCCGGGAGTAAGGGGAAAGGAGAGGAGAGGAAAGAGGCGAGAATCGACAACTTTGCCGTGTATTTCTGTTTCAATCGGGAATCGGAAAGGTTACCGAACTGGTGACGACACACGCAGCCGTGACGACACGATGACACGGCGCATTTTGAAGAAGAAGAAGAGGAAGAGGAAGAGGGGATGAATGGACAGGAGAACAAGAAAGCAAGAAGAAGAAGAAGAAGGAGAAGGAAAAGGGGAAGGAAATGGAAAAGGACGATTCATTCAGGATGTGTCGAGAGAGTGTCTATAGTTTGGTGGATTGGGAAATTAATCGAAATCGAAAATCTTACCGAACAGAGATAACGAAGAAAACGACGAAGCGATGAAGCGAAGAGACTTTGAAGATGAGTCTGAAACAGAATTATTCATCGAGTTCATGAGATTTTTATAGCGGAAAACGAGAAGAAAATGAAAAGAGGAAGGGGAAAGGGGGTTGGAGAAGATTAGGGATTGGATAGTGGCCACGAACGAATCTTAGGAACGGTAAGAGACATCACAAATTATAAATTTGAAACAGTAAAATGAAAATACTGCGCATTTTTCAACTATAGTTTACAGTTTCTCGACAAGTTCTAATTTTGACGAGATCAAACAGTAAGAACTCTTGAAACTCCGTAAGAATCTGATTTCTGTTCTGTTCTCTGCTTCAATAAAAGTTGTTTGCGGTTCTTCAAGACTTTGTTTTCAATGTAAGCCCTTTCCATATAGGAGGCATTGAATTTCAAAATCTCAAATTTTTGTTTGATTTTTTGGAAAAAGTGAACACTTCTGTACTTTTTGTACTAAAAAAACGTGGTGAGATCGGAATACTAAAAATAGTCGTGCAAAATTGTGAAAGTGAACAGAAAAATATATGATCCGTTCAGAACTGGTGAAATCTGTGCATCCCTCTGAGCAAATACAGTTTCTTTGTGTATTTGTACATTTAAGGCGTTGAGATCAAATTTTTGATTACATTTTTAATAATTAACTTTATTCGTTTAAATATAAATAAAACAATTAAGTAAAATCCCAAGCAGGTACAGAATCGGTTTTGCGACCGAATCTGTACACACGTGAAAATATGAAAGAGGTTAACACGTGAAGATGGAAATGGGGACAGGAATATGAGAAAACTGTACAGAATCGGTTTCGATTCCGATTCTGTACTCACGTGAGTACAGAATCGGTTTTGCGACCGATTCTGTACCCACGTGAAATTAATGTTGCAGATTTGGTTTTGCGACCGAATCTGTACCAAAACAAAAAGAATATTAGATAAGTGATACCAATTAGATTATTTGCATGTGGCGATCCAGAAGAATTTTCGAACATCAGATAACAGTAGAGTGATGTGTATTATTTATGAATCTTCTCTTCTAATTCCAGCGTTGCCAAATAAAATTTTGATATTTCTGTACTACCATTGATTGATCTTTTTTTTTCTATGAACAACAAATTGACTTTCCTTGAGAACCCTATGGAACTTACATAGAAAGCGTAAATTTCGATAGTTGTCAGGCCAAAGCGTGAAAATGAGGACAACGAAATGTTTAAAACTTACTATTGATGTCACGCGTGACCCTAACACAATTTAATACGTTTCTTGTTTATTTCGACAAGTTGTTTTTTGAGTGATAAAATCAGCCATGTCTTTAGTAAGTTCGATTGGGTTCTTTAAGGAAAGTCAATTTGTTGTTTATAGAAAAAAAAGAGATCAATCAATGGTAGTACAGAAATATCAAAATGGCAACGCTGGAATTAGAAGAGAAGATTCATAAATAATACTCATCCCTCAGTTGCGATCTGATTTTTAAACACCCTCCGAACTCCTCTGGATCACCACATGCAAAAAATCTGATTGGTATCACTTATCTAATATTCTTTTTGTTTTGGTACAGATTCGGTCGCAAAACCAAATCTGCAACATTAATTTCACGTGGGTACAGAATCGGTGGCAAAACCGATTCTGTACTCACGTGAG
>LR577272.1:0-11060 GCA_900536345.3 Caenorhabditis sp. 39 LS-2015
CTTCTTCTTGATCTTCTCCTTCTAATCGATAAAGATACGATGGCAAAAAGAGACGCGAGAAAGCGATGCCGACGGGCGATTCCAGGACATCATTACACTGGGAACCCGGGGGCTCTTCGTGTCTGCCGTCTCTTCATATCCAGCACTCTCTCGTCGAATGGATCAACACAAATAGTGATGGAAAGAGAAGAGATTTGAGAGAAGAGTTGGGAGAGAAAGAAGGAATTGAGGAAGGGAATGAATGGAGGGAAGAAGCGGATGGATGGATGGAGATGATTCCGGGAGGTGTTTATTACCAACAAGTTTGTGGTGGAAGGATGGAATTTGAATGAGATTCTCGAGGAATATGAGCAGTTGCCAAATGCTCCAAAAGTAATTAAAAAATAAAATAAAAATCCAGTTCATTTCGATTTTGAAAAAAAAACAAACATTATTGCAAAAAACCTGTTTGAAATTGAACCCCGCAGTACTGACCGTAACCATGAGTCCTAAAAAAACAATTTATCTCAACAACAGTAAACGGTATCAAAAAATGATCAACTACAAAAATACGCAACATTTTTCTGGCTACAATTCTCTAGTTGCCCGTTTTTTGAAATCTCTTTCCGTTACTGAGATACATGTCAAAATACGAGTAACTGTACACCACTCTGCCTTGCACTCCATGTCGACGTCACAAATTTCAAACAAAAAAAGTTTATTGCAACAAGAAAAAAGAAAAAAACCACAAATAGCTTCTGAAAAAAACCAAAGTCAATTGATAAAAACGACAATTATGCACATAAGTTGATTGGTCGTCCCTTCTCGACTATTCACATCTGCTCGGCATCCTTCCGTCCGTTGATAATGTCCCTCAGCCGATCCTCGGCCATAAACTTGTCGATATCCGATCTGCGAAGGAACTCGATCAGACTGAACTCGTCCGGAAAGTCGGATTCGCTGAAACAAAATCAATACGAATCTGTTTGCAAGACAACACTCGTACATCATATCCAAACTCATCAAAAAGTGCACGCCCGTGTTTCTCTCGACCCCGAACATCTTCGTGTCCGACACGATATGCCCGATACCCTCGTGATACAATAACAGAATTATGACGAATCCAATGGTCAGTGCTGTGAAAATGGTGAAAATCACTAGGATAGTAATGAGGATTGTGACGTAGCGATCCACGCCGTCTGTGTACTTTTCGAGACATCCACTTGGCCAGTAAGTGTGCGGTCTGGAAAGGGAAATGATTTTCAGGGAATATTGAACAGAAAAAAAAATAAAATTCAAAAAAGTAATTAGTTTTCAGAAGCGTCTTTGAGGGTTAACTTAACTAGTTGTAGGACAAACCAGGCATGTCCTGGGGTCCGTTCGGGAACAAGTTGGCAACCGGCCTAACTTTAATCACAAGGGAAGTGTCCGAGGTCACCAGAGCCGTTTGTTATGAAACTTTGTGCGATCGAAAAAGAACTCGTTCCATTCCAAAACCACTTTCAAAATTGGCTGAAGCTGCTCAAAGTTTCGTCAATTTCAGGAGCTTATAAGGACAGATGCACCTGTTGACCGCAGCGACCGCGTGGCCAAGTGGTGAACGTGGTCTCGGGATATTCCAAAAATACTTTTTCGATCGCACAAGGTTTCATACCAAACAACTCTGGTAACCTCAGACATTTTCCTTGTCAGGTATGTCTCCTCCTCTCCGTTTCATTGTCTTATGAAATCAAGTCAGACAGTATCCCGACTCAGACCGGGTCATTCCCGGAAGCAAGCCGGGCGCAAACTTGTTCCCAAATGGCCCCATAAAAAACATACTCTGGAGTCAAAAAGAACTGATGCATCGATCCCCAATCCTTGCTGTTCTTCATCTCTTCTGCCCGTCTCCAGTCATCCATTGTCAACTTCCGTTCAAAGCAAGGCACACTGAAACAACGTATCAAAACGTGTTTCTCATTGGGAAACTGTATTTATGTATGTACAAACCCCGGAGTGGCATGTCGACAACACGAAGTTGGCATACTTCTGAACGAGCTCTCAGGCTGAAGAGACCAGTCTCGTTCAGTTTCTAATCCTTCCGAGACGTTGGTTAGCTGCAAATTTTGACAAGTTTTGACAAGTTCTTGAAAAGATTGATGTAGAGAATCTTAACGATGAGTCTTGCCACGACTGAGCAAGAAGCTCTCAGGTCGCATCGAGATACTGACACTCACCGGATTTACATACTGCAAAATGTACTGGTTGTTGTAGTCCAATGGCCCGTCGACTCCACAGCACTGAAATCTCACTGGTTTCTCCCTTTCCCTACCTCAAAATCGAAAGAGTTCACCTTCTCCCATTCGGGGCGTTTCTGTTGATGAACATCCAACTTTGTCATGTGCGCGTCTCGCAGTATCGCCTTATGAAACCCTTCCTTCATCATCGCATCCTTATTCGCCTTGAAAATCGCGAGATGAATGACGGCGGAGATGAGGAGAATCGAGAAGACAAAGTTGAATGCAGTGGATATCACAACTGCTCCCGGATGTTTGCATTGATAAATGATGAATTGGGTGACGGTAAGAGCGCAGAGAATCAGGGCAGTCCAGTAGCCGAAAGTGTTCATCGAAGCGATCCATTTGAGGTTTCCGATGATGGAATTGGAATGAAGAGGGAGGATGTAACTGAGACGCATCATTATCATAATGATAGCGAGTGATAGTGCGCAAATGAATCGGATGAGTTCGAATGCTGATCCGATGTACATTCCGAGCACCAGTTCGGTCCGTTCTTTTCGCAGAAATCGGGTCACGTATTGCCATTGTCCGTGGAGCATCAGTTCGTAGTAGGCGACGATGCGGAAGATTGAGAACTGAAATTGAATTGCAGATGGGTCTCGCAGCGAAACCCACCATTTCAGCAAACGGTTCCGGTTCATCTTCGCTGATCGACGCTGTTCTCGAACCATCTTCGCTTCCGGCGGCGAAACGTCTTTTTCGACGGAACAACATTTGGAACTGATTCGGGATTCTTGGTTTTTGAGTTTTGAGTTTCAAGGTGGCTTCACGTGGAATCTTTGGTTTTGGGATCAGGAGGTTTCAAATTCAAGTTCACGTATTTATCAATTTTGGTTAACAAAGGAAAAGTATCTTGGCGTCATGTCAAAGTTGTTGTTGTTGATAACACCATCAAAGCCAACCAGCTAGGCGCTGCGTTTCCAAATTTATTTATTTTCGGCACCATCGCACGCGGCGACCCGGCCGCCCGTTGAATTGGAAAATGAAGAACGAGGAAGAGAAGAGGCGACGATTCATAAATAAGGAATGCGGGAAGGAAGGAGAAATTGCGATGGTGGAAAGAGTACGAGTCGGAGCGGAGCAGTTGCAAAGGCCGAAACGAGATGGGCCTGACGCGGATATTTCGGAGTCGGTATCGATCGATTGATGAGTATTTATTACTCTGCGAATCGGAAGTTTCTCCATTTTCTTCTTCTCCCTCCCCTTCTTGGTTTTTTCCGTCTCCTCTCGTCATTTTCCGTTTCCTTCCGCTTCCGTCTTGTCCATGCATTCGCAAGATGTTTATTGATGGATTGACATGCGCACCCCGCGTCCGAACTGCCCGCCGACTCTTCCGTGTTCGCCTGCTCGTTCCTTTGCAAAACTGACTTCCAAGTTCTTTTTCTTTTCCTGATTGTATTCCTCCTTCTTCTTCCTTTTCTTCCCCTTCTTGGACCTTTTCTTCGGATCCACCAGAAAGGCCTCGGGGCGAGTTGCTTTGCGTGTATCAGAGAACGAAACACTCGTCGAGTCGGTTGACCGACCGGATGGACGGCACAAAAAGCTTCCGCCTTTTAGAGCCCATATGGAAACGTCATTTGGGGGAAAATTGTTTTTTGAAAAGATAAAAGGTCCTGTTCACGAAAAACTTGAAAAATGCACTTTTCAACAAAAAAAAATGGCGGAAATCACTAAAAATTCCTTCGTTATTGTCCACCTTGCCGCTCATCAAAGAACATCCTATTACCTCCTCCTCCTCTTCTTTTTCGTTTCCTTCGTTTTCTGCTTTCCAATCTTCTTCCAAATCGCTTCCGAACTCTTCTTTCTTCGAAAATACCACCGCCTTCTTTGGTTTCCTCTCTGTCATTTCATTGAATTCCCGCTCATCCACTTCATCTCGTCACCCATCCATTCCATCAACAAAAAACAGCCCGACTCTTCTTCTGGATTCCCTTTTTCCGCGATTCATTCCCAACGGGGATTGCCTGTCCTTTCGGCGCCTTTTCCATCTTCTATTCGCTCCAAAAATCTCGGCGGCGGCCAATTGCGCAGAAGAAAAAGAAGAGCCGAGGAGGCGAGGGGGCTCCAAAAACTTTTAAACGACGTCTTCTGCTCCTTCTCCTTCTTCTTTTTCTTCTCTTCCTCATTCTATATCTCCACATTCGGATCATCTTTTTTGTGTGTCTTCAATGTCTTCAATGTTGCCCCTCCCCCCTCCTCGTTATGTGTCCCATGTCTTTTTTTTTCTTTTCTTTTTTTTGCTTTCCTCTAGTTTTCCTTCCTCTACTCACTTTGCCGCGACTTCATTCGCAAGTTTCCGAATAATTTGCATACCGTACTTGCCATCTTTTCCATCCATCAAAACCCAAAAAACAGCAGCAGCAGGCATCAGCAAAAACGAATTGCGACTAGCACCTTCATGAATTATTCGCGCCAGAAAACCCCCCACATAAGCAATTCTTTCGTCGTCGTCGTCAGCACACCATCACCATCACCATCTTCCACAATTTCGTCATACTCAACCCATTCCTCCGTCTCGTTTATTCATGACGGACGTCAAGGCGTTCCCGCCCAACATTTCCATACATCCGTCACCTGGAAAAACGTTTGGTTTCTTGACATTTTGCAGAAAAGAAAAAGAGAAACGTTTATTCCTCGAAAAACGAATGATTTATTACCATCTTTGAGGCCATAACTCTTCGTCTTTGCAGTTGCTCCGGTTTTATGATTTCATAGGGATTTCTTTATTTTCCAAGTATTCTGAGCCCGCTTGATTAGATGATTCGGTTTGAAAAATCATCAACCGTTCCTGGTGCCGCGGCAACAAAGTTTATAAAAGCTAACCAAGGTTTAACCAACGGCTAGGCAAGGAGTACATAAGTAACCTCTGACCCAGGACCGTATCTTGCTCAGCCGTTGCTTCAGCTTAGGTTACCAACGTTACCGTACCGACGTCGACAACAGATGACTCTTGCCGAGTACTAGGCAACTTTGTCTGATTCCAAAGCATCCCTTATGCCCCTTATGCTAAGCATCGTTTTCCCTTCAGAATCCGTTTGATCTGGTCAACTTCTTCTCAATTTCCTTTTCCCTTCCGGGTCACCTGATCCCTACTGACTCATGACTAGCTCGTTACATTGTCATTATCATTATCAACTGCTCAAAGTCTCGCGGAGATTTTCGTGCATACTCTAGTCCTTAATCCCCTTCTTCATGCTTAGTTTCTGCTTCTGTTCTCCGACTTTTCCTAGTACTTACTACTAGTCCTAGGTCCTTAAAAGTTTCCAAAGTTTTCTTCTATTTCTCATTCAAAAAATACCACGAGAAGTTGTATTATCCTTACAGGACGTCTTCCGGTCTGATAATTCTTGAAAAATTGAGTTGCGGAACTGTTTTTTGTTCTATGTACATATTTCCAATTCGAGACACAGCTGTAGCTTGTCCAAACTGGTAACTATCTTGGTTTCCCTTGCGTGGCTACAGAAAGCATAGACCATTACTGGAAGACCTGTCCGTTCGTTCCGAGATCCCTCACCCTACCAACTCGTCCCACCCAACCCTCAACTACATTCTCCATCCACCCATTCCCATTTCGCTCCAAATACACACACATATCCTTGCACATCCACCGAAAACACAACGATAAATCTAGATCTGCACCGCCCGAAATTACATGATTCCTCTCTCTCTCTCTCTTTCCCGGAGCAGCATCTTGTACACATGCATATAAACATCGACCCATATGATGCTCTTCCTCCGAATTCTGATGATCCCCCTGATCCATGATTGCCTGCTCCACCTGCTTCCTCCTCGAAATCTCTTCCTCATTGTCCATCATAAAACCAATTGCTCAATGACTTCCTGCCAATCTGACATGCTCTTTCACCGATTTCCGAAGATTTCAAAGACAATTTCATCTCGGTCGTCAGTGTGTAACAACATCAGCGCAGAGCACAGAAACACAAGGAAATCGGATTTCGGAGAAAGAAAAATGCGAAAAAAGAGTCCCCCCTCCCGGCTGAGGAGGAGCAGGGGGGGGAGGGGTCTCCCGTAGTTTGGACTCTCTCATTTCGCATGTTTTACTGTGTGCTTTGAATGATGGATTCCCACGGGGAAATGTGATGAAAGATAAAAGAAGAAGTGCAGTCGGAAGGAGAAGATGATGATGGAAGATCTGTGCAGCCTGTTTCTCAAAATTTTGAAATCTCAAAATCTCGTTTCCTCCCTTTCAAGTCCCGCGGTCTTGCGACCACCGCCTTTATCACCAGCGTTAAAGTCGGTCGGTTCGTCTTGTCAGTTTTTGGCGCAGTGGTAAGACGCGCGACTTCCGTTTTTGCATTGCGAGTTCGGATCCCAAATAGCAAAAAGCTCTTTTGCGAGACGTAATTGGCATTTTGAAACTTTAGATTTGCTATTTTTAGAATTTGACGTCAAATTTTGCTACTTTTAGTAGCAAAATTTGTTGACTTTGCAATCAGGAGTCTGACGTCGTCCAGATCACCTGAGACTATCATGACGATGCTAAGCCTTTAATGATGATATTTACATCTCTCGTTCAATCTAAATTAAGATGAACGACGTCAGAGAATCAGAATCACCATCCATCGATTTCTAAAATGGTATCCGTGTCTTGGAGTGGTAGGTTGCGAAGTGTCGCACCTTGAAAACTAGAAGGGGACGTATTTACCTTTACGAATACTCTCTTAAATAACCGATTTCTCCATCCATCCATCCCCTCTAACACCCACTTTCCTTCCTATCTTTTCGACGATCTTCTCCCCGAAAGTTGTCGGGTTTCGGGGCTGTGTGAGCAGCAGAAGAACACCCAACAACCCGTATTAGTTTGTTGTCATTTTTCATTTCGCTCCTCCCTTCTTCTCCCTTTTCTCCTTCTCCTTCTGCTTCTTCTTCTTCTTCTTCTTCGCCACCCGACAGACTGACTCCGCCCCATTTTCCGACCCACGAAACGGAAACCGGGCACAGAGACACACGACGAATTGAATTGTGTTGCTGTCAAAAAACGAGAAGCGGCGAGGCTTTTGCCCGACGACAGCTCATCTCATTTTAGATGACAGAAGAAGAAGAAGAAACATCTTCTTAGAGTCCCCCCCTCCCCCCTCATTCTTCTCTTTTTGGAATTGGGAACAAGAACAAAACAAGTATAAGCTCTCCGTTCTCTTTTGGCTGTCAAATTGACGAGCGTCTCCCCTCTTTTCCCTGATTTTGATGGCTTGTTTTGTTTATTTCGTCTTGTTCTTCTATTCGGCTGAAAGACGGACAGACAACTTGAGATTTCAATTGATTTCCATTTCCATTTCCATTTCCAGCTCGAGTTTCGTAGAATCGTAAAGTGACAAGTAGTTTTTTGAGTGATGGAAATAGATTTGGCAGAGGAGAGTACTGTAGGTTGAGTTTGATGGATCATATCTTGGGAACCCGCGAAGATAGGAGTAAGTTGTCAACTACAAATTTGCTTAGAACATTGCCAAATTTAATTTTGTAGTTGACAACTTTTCGATATCTGATGTGGTTCTCAAGATATAGTCAGTTTTAGTCGTCATCGCGTAGTTAGTCATGGTGCCGCCTCCGTACCGCAAGTAGGTGTTATTTCAAGCAAGTCTATCTCAAAAACCACTAGTTTTACAAAATTTTGGTTAACTACAAACTTGTTTAAAATTTGAATTTCTACAACTTTGTAGTTGACAACTTTTTGATATGTTGTCTGGTTCACGAGATATAGTCAGTTTTAGTCGGGCGCATCTTAGCGTGAGAGAGCATATCAGTTCTTCTCGGCTTCACGGCCTGTAATCTCAAAAACCACAGTATACACAACATCATCACCAACTTCCAACCATCTCCCACGGTTCTCCACTTCCTAAGAGTCCCCTCCACCCCTACCGTACCCCTGCTCGCCCTTAACCCATAGATCCCTGTAAACCGCTTCAAATATTCACTCCTAATCCCTCGTTTTCCGCCCGCTAAACGAAACTTTGGCCCATGTCAATCTCCGTCACTCACTCACTCACTGACTTCCTCAAAACAATAGCTCATCTCCTCTTTTTCACTACGTTCCATTCCCACGCCACGTCTTCTTGGAAAACTTCAAAAACTTCAGGCCTTAAGCCTTCTTCTTCTCTCCCCCCAAACTTCCATTTCTCAGTTTTTTCGTTTTTCTTTCCGTCATAAGACACTTGGTTTTTTCTCTGAATTTTGAAAGCCAACCAAACCGGGTGGGCGGCGACGGAATAGTCCCTTGGGAGAGAGGAAAGGGAGGGAAACGGATGGAAGGATGGACCCGGATGATTCTTGATAGACTACCATCACCTTTCGAGGAAGCAGAAGACGGAAAAAACACAGAGAAACGACCTTTCAATTAGCCGGAAGGCTTAGTTACGTGGAGTAGTAGGTGGAATGGAAGGAAAGGGCGGAGGGTCAAGAATCAGAGAGCATCCGGAGGACGTAACTCGAGAAGCAATAGGTTTAGGAAAAAGTTGTCAACTACAAAGTTGTGAAAATATAAGTGTAGATCATTTTTGTAGTTGACAACTTTTTGATAACTCTTGTAGATCTTGAGATATAGGCGATCTCTTAAAAGCTCGTAAAACCTACATGTTAGAGGATTCATAGAAAACAGATACCTTCCGAATCATCCATAACTTGGCCCAGAGAATTTTTATCAAAACGTTGTCAACTTCAAAAATGATAGTAACATAGTGATCTTCAACTTCTTACTTGACAACTTCCTTCCAAAACGTCTCTCCTCCGAGTTACACCCCTTTCCGTCCAAGAGCCATTGTTCCCGGAAGCTGCGGACCTCGATTCTGTTTTCTGTCCCAGATATTCCCGAATTTTTCATTTCCGAATCCATTGTGACCTTTGCAAACATCAATTGTCCCTTTTCCCATAAACCCATCCATTCAAAACACAATATCAGTGCCTTCTTCTCGTTTTCTCATTTCATTTCATTCGTCCACTGTGACGTGGCATTCTCCCTCGTTCGTTCCTTCTGCCAATTACACCCATTCACATGGCCAATTGAGCCGTCCGTTTCTCCGTTTTAGTCGCCGTCCTTCTTCTTTCCATTTCATTCCATCCTTCTTCTTCTTCTCCCCAATTCAATCAAGTACTCTTTTGTTTTTGCCCCGCCCGTCCCTCCTCCTTCTTCTCTTCCTTTTTTCTTTTTTCCAAAACTCGATTTCAACTCGAACCAGTCGCCGTCGTCGCCGCACAACCTCAACAACTCCTCCTCCTTCTTCTCCAGCCTTTTCTCGATTATTTGTTGTTTTTTGTCGGAAATTGACTTTCGCGTTCGTTCGTTTCCCCCTCCTAAAACGGACTACGGTAGGTCCTCCGGCCACTTTACCAGTCCGAATTAGCAGTGTCTGGCAGGTGAATTTGAGGTACTTGTGGGGGAAGTTGATGATGTGCGAGGCGCATGGTAACCTGCTAATCGGTTAGGGGGTGAGCCCTTGAAAAAACCCTTGCGTTCAGTCTGAGTCATGCAGGTTTGAGAGGGGAGGGAGGGGGTTAGTCCTTGTGCAATCCTTGATGAGTCCAGGATTAACTGTTACCTTGGTCTAGACCCGGAATAGGTCAGGCACGCCTCAGAAGCAGTTCGTCAAGTTGAGCTTGAAATTTCTTGCTAAGTTAGGCTTAGATCAGGACTAGATCAGGCATGCCTAAACAACAGTTTATCAGGTTTGGCATACCTCAGCTCATAGTCTTGCTAAGTCAGGAGGAACTGTATCCTCCTCAGTCTCAACTTCAAAGCACAAATTTTCTTGATCAATCTACTCACTATTACCACGGTCTAGGCTAATCATGTCGAGGAAAGTTCGTCTAGTTGAGGTCTCCGAGATTCATAAAACTTTTTCCCGGAGCTGCTCACCAGATTTTCAATGTGGTTTCGGAATGCCCCAAGGGCCAGGTTTCATACCAAACAGAATGGTTCTGGACTATTCAGACACTTCCCTTGTAAGCTAGGCCAGAAGTAGATCGGGCGTGCCTAATCAGTAGGTCTTAACATAGGCCTGACCAAGTCTTAAGTCAGGTATACCTCACAATCAGCTCATAGTCTTTCTAAGTTAGGTCTAAACCAGAAGTAGGTATCCTCCTCACAATCAGTATCATCACCAACCCACTCACCGTCTGCTCTATTACATTCTTTTCCCTAAAGGTCACCATGTTCATTAGTCGATCCATGTCCCGTCCTGTCTCCCCCAACCTTTCCTTTCCATTTTCCTTCTGGTCCCCTACCTCCAATGTGTGCATAATCAAGCCGCCCCCTTCGCTGCTTCCAACCCAACCTCCCTCCCTCTCCACTTCACCTTTCTCGTTCTTTCCTCTTTTTTTCGTATTGTTGACTGCCAGGAGGCCCTCTTCACCTCTCCGAAAACGATTACCTGCAGGGCCCATTGTGCTCTGGCTCCGGCTCCTTCTTCTCCTTCTGCTTCTTCTTCTCCTCCGCCCCGCCCCCATTTTTCTTCTGTTCCGCTCGAGTAGTCGTCGTCGTCGACTTGGAAAAGCCTCGAAGGTTTCCGTTGTGAGAAGTGAAAAAGCTCACAACTTCTTCATCGTTTCCCTTCGCTTCTAATCCCCCTCACTCACTGCCAAATCGAGAAGAGAAAGCACCTTTTGAGTGGAGCGAAGCACCAGAAGCAAAACGCCAAAAAACCCGAAACGTTTGCGAATTGAACGAGAGAAAAACGGGCGGCGACTGCGCCGAAAACCAAACATTTCCGTTTTGAGGTCTCCGTAAACTGATTGTCGTGTTCTTCTTCTTCTTCTGCTGCTGCTCCTTCTGTGCCAAAGATTCGTGGGAAA
>LR562491.1:5797-17822 GCA_900536345.3 Caenorhabditis sp. 39 LS-2015
AAAACATCACCCGCTTTTGTCCCAAAGCGCCACCTTTTTGCTACACTCTATTTTGTCCCGAGTTCTATCGGGTGTTGCACCCCATTTTGTCGAACTCTCAAAATCTGGTTTCAGATGACAAACTTCCCGTGAAAGTGGCGAGAAAAAGGTTCCGACGAAGAAGGAATACCTGGAGAAGTTGAAGAACTTTGTCACCTCCCTCAATGCTCCAGAACTAGAAGACGTGCAACTGAGAATCGACGAGGCGATTCTGAATTCGCCAGATGACGAACCGGATGCGATTCAGATGAGGATGATTCGATCGTCGTTGGACATGGCGAATTTACATAGTTTTTGTCTGTTTTATCGATAGAGCGCACTTGTTGACTCGTTGTATTACCTTGTTTTTGTACAATAATTCACTGTATTTCTCTTTTTATCTCTTACCCGTTCTTTGGTTACCGACTTTTTCGATGCATTTTTAGAAAATTTAACTACAACTGTTTCCTTGTTTTATTCATTTTGGTATTCTTTCCAACCAGCTGGAAATATTTATTAATTTTTTGAAATTTCCCCTTTTTATTTGTCCCGTTTGGTTTTCAGAGGATTTTCATGGAGTTCGAAACAGAAGGTGTCCCAAAGGTCTTCACTCCGGAAGAAGACATGGCGATGTGGAGATTCGCAATGGAGCATCATCCCGGATACGATCGACATGAGCTCTGGAAGCTTTTCGTCGAGAAGACTGGTTCGAAACGCGATCCGGCTGCTTTTCATGATCGGTGAGTTGATTTTCATCATTTTTAACTGGGAATTATCGATTTCCCTC
Source organism: Caenorhabditis sp. 39 LS-2015 (assembly GCA_900536345.3). NCBI lineage: Eukaryota > Metazoa > Nematoda > Chromadorea > Rhabditida > Rhabditidae > Caenorhabditis > Caenorhabditis waitukubuli. Next base: position 6,603 of record LR562491.1, read on the forward strand.
TTTTCTTCCAGATTCTGGAACCATTTGATCCCTCATCTGAAGGAAATCCATCTTCACACGGAAACAAAGCTGAAAATGTGCATTCAGCACAAAATTCCAGTTGGAGACGAGTTTCTGGAAGCGTTGAGAGAAGATGCGGTTGTGACGGTGACTCCAGAAGGCGAAATTGAAAAGTACACTATGAAACTGAATGTTCGACCGAATGTGGACACGGAACTGGACGATACAGCTGTTCTGGAAGTAACGACGATCGAAGAACCCGCGCCATTCACTGCGAAAGACGACGCTTCGATCTCTCAGAATTTATCGCAGCTGAAGATTAAGGACTCTAACGAGTACTATTCTAGCTACGGCGACTACAACTCGATGTCGCACGTTTTCGAGAAGTATTTAAAAAACGACGACAAGATTCTCATGCTCGGAGGCGGAAAGTTGGCTAGCCAGGTAAGCCGGTATTTTCTTTAATTAAATCAAAAATTTAATAGTAAAAATACAAATTTCGCAACGAATTCATTCAGAAACACCGGAGTTTCTTGGAATTTTTAAAATTTTGTTTTTTTGAGCACTTATTTTATACAGTTTTGAAGATAGTGTTTTATCACTGATTATTTTCAGATTTAGTTGAAAGAATTCTACGTAATTTTTTTTTTCAAAATCAAAAAAGTTCCCTCATCACTGATCATTCCCATTGTTTTTCAGCTCTTCGAGAACGGATTTCCCAATATCCAAAGTAAAGAAGACGCTACCAGTGTAAGTTTTCCGGAATTAAAAAAAACAATTGAAATTGGATTTTTAGCTATAAAAATACTTTTTTTTCAAGTTTTCGTGCTTTTCTGCTAAATTTTTTGAAATTTCGAAATTAATTCTACATAAAATAAATTTTGCAGCTGAAAAGTGCCAACGTAGTCATTGACCAAGGAAACCTCGACGCCCTTCTTCCGCCAAACGCCTCGGAAATCGACAAGACGAGAGTGACGAAAATGTTCGACGAAGTGCACAGAGTGCTGGCGTCTGGAGGTCGCTACATCATCGTCACCCTCGCACAACCGCACATCACCGAGTTCTGGGTTGACCACTTTCAACCGCTGTGAGTTGGAATTTTTGGGAATTTTCAAAATTGTAAAATTAATTTTAAAAATGAGAATATTCAATTTTTCAAAAATTTTCGAAAGTTATGAATTTTCGGGGAATTTTGAAAAAATTAAAAATTAATTTTAAAAAAATGTTATTTAGAAATGAAAAAATTCAAGATTCCTAAAATTCAAAATTATTTGGAATTGAAATTTTTTTTTTAAATTGGAAATAGAAAAATTAATCGTCTCTTTCGGTCGTCTCTTTCTCTGCGTCTCTTACAGTGGCGACGCTCTCTCGTCGCACGTAGAGCAGGAAGTCGATCCAGTCGGCATCTCCATTGATAACTCGCATGTTTCCTGTCAACCTGAAGCAAGTGAATCGGTCCGAGATGTCGGATCTCTTGATCGACATGTTGACCTGTTCCGATCTGCTGCCTCTGCGAAACACGGGAAGAACTTGGCGGAAATCGCCTCCGAGGATGACCATCTTCCCTCCAAACGGCTTGTCGTTCTCGCAGATGTCTTTGAGCACGTCGTCGGCTGCTTCAAGTGCCAGCTTCGGAATCATCGAAGCCTCGTCGACGATGAAGACGTCAATGTCCTTCAGACGATTCGCCTCTTTCGATCCACGACGATGAAGACTCATCTTGCAGTCTCGGTTGATGTCCAATTTGAAAAGAGAAGCGAATGTCCTTCCTTCGGGGAGCAGAGTCGACGCGATGCCCGTCCACGCGGTTCCTTGAACTTGCATCTTCTTTCCGGTGAGAATCTTGTGGATGGCGGTGTAGGTGTAGGTCTTCCCACTCCCACCTGGCCCATCCAAGTAGAAGAGTCGTTCCTGGGACACATCGTCGGCTGCTTCCAGAATCGCATCCGCCGCTGTCTTCTGATTCGGGTAGGGGTGTCGTAGAGCTGCTGTCCCATCGAAGAAAACTCGGCATAGTCGGGGACGTCTGAATTGAGAGCAGCAGCCGGGACGAATGTGGGGCGGGCCAAGAATCTGTCCAGATACTTGCCCAAACGTAGAAGACGTTCTTCGACGTCGTTCCAAGCGAGTGCTTCCGCCTCATCCTCATCGCAGCCCTTCTTGGTGAAGTCATCGATCATATCCTTCTTCGACTCGTCCCAAAGACGTTGCGGGTCGCCTACTTCGCAGAAGGCCAAAAGAGCACAGAAGACTCCTCTCATTTGAGCTGGCATCTGATAACCGGCAACTTCACGGAGCGTTTGACGGTAGTGGACATCGTCCTTCAGAAGTCCTGCTGCTCTGGCTGCTTCTGGGAAGGTGGCGTGGAGGATCTTTTCGCCGTTGTCATTGATCGTCGTGCGGAGATCTTCAAAAGAAGTGGCACCTTTCGAGTGGAGAAGGAGAATTCGGAGAGCGAATCGTTCGGGATCAGCTGGTGAAACGGAGTAGATCCTTCCGATCTCACGTCCTCCGCGTTGCCTCACTTTCCACGATCCCTTCTGGAACGTGAATCCCTCCGGCATCTCGTTGTAGTGAGACTTCCGAGAATCGACCATTCCTGTCATGTCGGTTCCATCGGCCTCGAGCTTCGCGAAGTGAGCGTTGATGGCAAACCACTGCGTCAGTGTCGTTCCTTTCGCTTCCGCATTCAACCTCGCCTGACCGATGTTCGCTGGCTGGTAAGTGACTGTCTGGCGAATCGGAAGATGCACAGCAAGTCGGTATACCGTATCCGACTACTTTTGGCACTTGAATCCGAAGAGATGGTGCATTGCTTCCGGAGCACAGACGTATCGACAGTCGAGGAAGATGTCGATCTCGTTCACCTCCTTCTCAGCACTCTCCGCTTCTCGTTGCATCCGGATGGCGGCGCGGTCGTTCCCTTTGTACACATACTTGTAGAGGTACTTGACCGCTTCGACCATGGCGCAGACTTCGACGTTGATGTGCGAGTTGTACCGGAGAAGGAGCTCCTTGTTGTACGGAACCACGTTCCCGTTCGTCAGCCGGCATCCTCCATTCATCACAAATCGTCCGTCGTCGCGTCGCCGATACGAAGGGTATCCGTTCAGATCCGAAGACGTGGACTCTTGGAACAGCTTCGGGAATCGTTTCGTGCACTGACCATCCCGCATGCATGGAGATTGCGGATTGAAGACTCCGCAGGCACGGTGCATCATCTGCTTCGTCACAATCGCATGGAGTTCCGGATCGGTTTCGGGTTTTTCTGGATGTCTTCACGGTAATTCTCTATTTCTCGAGGCGAACATCCCTTTCCTCCAGACTCTCAGATCGCTCCAGTTCCTTCCTGAGCCTGTCCTTCTCCAAAGCAGCCATTCGCTCTTCATGGGTCGCATTTTTTCTGGACGACGTCATGGAAATTCTCGATTTCTCGAGGCGAGCATGTCTTTGCTCCAGACTCTCAGACTCAAGTTCCAGCTGTTTCCTCTCTCTGTCCTGCTCCAAAGCAGCCTCTCGCTCTTCCTGGGTCGCATTTTCTCTCGACTCCTTCATGGAATTTCTCGAATACTCACGACGAATAACCCTTTCCTCCTGAGTTTCCGAAGCGAACAACATCAGCTTTCTCTCCCTGTCCTGCTCCAAAGCAGCCATTCGCTCTTCATGGGTCGCATTCTCTCTGGAAGTCTTCATGGAACTTCTCTCATACTCCAGACGAACATCCCGCTGCTCCTGGGATTCTGAATCGAGCATCAGCCGCTTTCTCTTCCGATCAGTCTCTAGTGTCTCATCTCTCTCGGTTACGGTAGCTTTGGACCTCTTCTGCTCGTTTGCCTGACGCATCTTCTCGAGTCTCGAGTTCTTCTGAGTCGATGACTCCTTCTCGAACTGAATATGCTTCTTCTGGGAGAAAAGAGCCCGGTGCTGATCCAGTTCCTCCGGCGTCATCTCCAGATTCGCCTTCTTAGCTTTCGCCAAGCGATCCTTCTCCCGATTCTCCTCACGCTCCTTGTCAGATGCGCGTGCACGCTTCGCTCTCATTTGAGCAGCATTCGCAGCCTTTCTTCTCTCGACAGGGGTCAAGTGACGGTCAGAAGAGCTTCTGAAGATGAAGAATATGATTGTTTTTTGATGAGAAAAGACTTACGGTTCCCCGTCGTGATACGCCGGAAGCGGAGAGACGAAGGAATTATTGAGAAAATATTCGTTTTTGAAATTTAAAAATGTAAAAGTTGAAAAAAATATCCTTCCAGGAAGCAATACGTGTTGGGTGTCCAGAAAGTCGATTTCCGGATGCCAGTGTTCATCTTCCTTGCCCACAAAATGGAAAAGCCGATGCCGAGTCTCCTGGTGAGAAATTTTTTTTTTTAAAGTTGAATCTTTATTTTCCAGCCTGTCTACATGGTTTATACCAGCACCAAACCAGAGAAAATTGAGAAACTGGAACAACTGAAAGATGCGATCCGCCGAGAGCAAGTAGAAGCGCACTTCCTTTGTCTATGCTCGGGAAAATTGGAGGCCAACGCGTCGATCGACTTCTACGGCGATGATCAAAGACTGAGTCCCCGGTACCGTATCTCCGTAGTGGACACCCAGAGAGCGAAGCTCATCAGCACATTTCTTGTGCTTGTGGTGTCAACCGCACGATCACGCGAATGGAGATATCGAACGCCGCAAGGACACCGAAAACTCCGGAAAGAATGGCAAACGGATCGATTGGTTTTAGTTTTCGAGAGACCGAATCAGAATTATGAGAATGGCTTGGATGGAGTTAAGGCGGAGATTGGGACCTTCATCAGAAGACTGGATACTCGTGTAGGAGATTCTGGAATTGTGAGTCGGTTTCTGTTGGGAAACTGGAAAATGAAATTGTTTTTTGGCGATTTTCGAAGTGGGGTTTTAGTTGACTTTTTTAAATTCAATTTAAAACTTTAAGATTCTGAAAAAAAAACCAAACAATTTGTAAAAAAATTTGAAATTCTTTCAAATGCCTAGAATTGATCGAATTTTTGTTTTTTAATTAATTATTTTCAATTTTTAAATTCTAGATTTTTTTATTTCCAAGTTTCGTTATTCCCGGAAATTTTCAATTTCTGTTTAAATTTGTATCAAGTTTGAATTTGATACGTTTTTTTAAAGCTTTGAATTCTAATTTTCCAGTATGACATACGAATGATCGAAGCAAAGGAAATTAAAGTTAACGGACGCTCCGAGATCAATGGAAAATGGAAAATAGAGCATGAAACTACCAATGAAAATATCATCAAAAGGCTTGTATTTTGGGACATTTGTGAGACTGACCGCCAACTTTACGAAGATGTTCATTGTGAAGCTTATCTGAAAACTGGCAAATCGAACAAGTTGCTCATCGATAAAAAGAATTTGGCGTATTACGTGGACTGCATGCAGATCGCAAGTTTGTCTTTGTCGGATAAACTCCTTCTGACGAGAACCGATGTGAGATGCGAGATCGCTATCGTCGGCATGGGAGGAGGATTGCTCGCCGCATACATCTTGCACCATTTCAAGCGGGTGCGTTTATATGGAAAATTAAATTTAAAACTGCAACATTTGCATTTTCGAAAATAGAGTTGTTTGCTAAACAAAACGAAATTTAGAGAATGGATTTTTAAATTAAAATTTTTTTGTTTTTGGTTTAAAAAAAAATGTTGTTCAAGTAATAATTTGGAAAAATTGTAGTCTTTACATTTTTATACTTGTAAAATCAATTTTTTTTTTTAAATTGTTGAAAAAGTTGAAAACTTCAAAGTTTACGATCGTATATTTGGAGAAATACGATCTAATTTTTCACTTTTTCCAGGCCCGTTTGACCGTCGTTGAACTCGATCCGGATGTTGTGGATATTGCGATTAAGCATTTTTCCTTCCCCAAGAATGATACGCGAGTCAAAATACTGAAACTGAAAGCTCTGGAGTTTTTGAAGAAGGCCGCAGCGAAGCCGGAAGGTGAGGGGAAATTTAAATGGTTTTCATTAAGTCGATTTTGAAAAAATTCTAATTTCTATAAAATTAAAAACAATTAGTCAAAATTTTAAAAATTATTTTTTAGATGAGAAGTACGACGTTCTGTTTGTCGACGTGTCCATCAGAAAAAACGCGATTCTCCACTGTCCACCGAAGGATTTCCTGACTGAAGAAGTGCTTGTAAAGATGAAGAACTCGCTCAAGGAGAAAGGAATGCTTAGCCTGGTGGCCAAAGGAGCCGAAGCTCCGAAGAACATTGCCAACGTCTTCTCAAGACTGTACAAGTTTCAGTCGTGCGAGGGTGTGAAGGAGGTGAAATTTCAATGGATTTTGAATTTTTCAGAATTTTGAAATTATTACCTCTGTCTGACGTTGCGCCCCCAATGGGAGGGTTTCTGCCGGACGGAAACTCTTCCATTTCCCGTTGGTCTCGCCACGAACAGTCTGCCCAAAAAAAAGCACGAGTTTAAACATAGGCGCCATCGCCGTCCCGGTTTTTGTCGGTACCCAGCGCTGCATAAGGTCGGTCGTCGCCCGCGTGCGAGCTGCCCTCGGAAAAAGCGTTCGAGTTGGGAACTCGTGCTTTTTTTGGGCAGACTGTTCGTGGCGAGACCAACAGGAAATGGAAGAGTTTCCGGCCCGCAGAAACTCTGCCACTGGGAGCGCAACGTCAGACAGAGGTAACAGTTTTTCTTTGAAAAAAAGTGGCTATTAACGCTCCGACGGTCAGTGTCCGACCCCTGCGATTTCGCCAAAACTAAAATTTATCAATCTTTTCCAGGTTATCATCGGGAAAAAGACCGAGCGTGCTGCTTTCGAGCTGACGATGCCGCAGAAACTCATCAACGCTGTCTGCGAAGATCTAGGCAGCTATGACGATATCGTCGACGCTATTTCGCGTATCGAATCGATCGATTTCTAGATTTGATGTTTGAGTATTGATTTGGTGTTTGAGTATATGTTCTAATGTTTGTTTATTTTCTTGGTTTTTCACCATCCTTTCTTGCTTGATTTGATTTGATTTTTTATCAAAAATTCCTTTACTGAGTAGTCTTTGAAAAATTTTGTTTAGCAAACTGTGTTTTTTTTTATTTGAACTTTGCTTCATACACGGCGCGCCAAAGTTCCAATTGCGTAGTCGCAGTGCGGTAGAGCACCCCTGCATTTCCATGCCAGGTTGAGCGCGGGAAACCGTTCTTTGCACTGAAATGTCAGAAAACGGAATTGACGGAGGAGAACACGGTCTCATCAGCGCCGAACGACGAAAAGTGGTGTGCGGTAGAGCGCGCTTGCAACAGAAGCTGATTTTTGGGCGGGAAGCCGGCGTTTTCAACGGCGACGCTGCTATTATGCCCATTTTTTGTATAAAGGGCTCATTTTTTCGCATTTTTGCAACACGAAAAGGAAGAGTAGGCCGAGAGAAATCTTTTGAGCAAAAAAACGAGTGAAAAACTTGAAAAATGGCTGAGGAGATGTCTTTTGAAGTTTTGGCCTGAAAAACTCGATTTTTTCACATTTTTTAGAATCACTTGAAAATGACGCTTTTTTTCGGAAATGTTAAACACAGTTATTGAAGAGGATGATAATACATCATTTCATTTTGAACTATCAACCATCAAAAAATATTGAAAAATGAGGGAGGAGATTTTTTTTGAAGTTGGCGAGTTTTCTTGAAGCGAAAAACGGTTGTTATGCAGAATGTTTAGAGACGGAAAACGGTCTAAACTTATTATAAATCGAATTTCGTGGTGTCGGGGTCATAATTTTCTTTCCTAAGAATGTGTTATGATGAAAATACAGTCCACCGGGACACTTTTTCGACAAAAAATGCGATTTTTTGTTGTTGTTGCTGTTCTGAAATTTTACGGTTAATATTGGACGTCAAATTGAAATATCAACACAAATTCACGTTTTGAAAGCATAAAACATTCATTTCGACTGATTCTGTCCAGATTTATAGCAGGGGAATCCTGAAATCGCAATCGAGCGGACGATTTATTTGCTCTTGTTTATTCCGTCCGCATTTTTTCTCTTCTCGATCGCTAATCTATGAGTAGAAGTTGCGGAAAGGTTCCTTGTGTCGGGAATTCTGAAAATTTGGTCGGAGAGTATTATCTGTTTTTCAAATGGTGACAGTTGGGCTTTGGGGGCGGAGCTTGGGTCTCGCCACGCGTGAGCGCAGTGAGCTTACCTGTGAGCGGTTTCCATCCCGAAAAAATGAAAAAAATCGCAAAAAACACTGAAAACTGGCAGATTTCGAAATTAAATTCGAACGCAAGCCGCTCACCGGTGCGCTCACTGCACTCACTGCGCTCACGCGTGGCGAGACCCAAGCCCCGCCCCCAGAGCCCAACTGTCACCATTTGAAAAACAGATAATATCAGGAGATTCGAAAAACGGATTAAATTTGACTAACCGCAGCTCGTCGTGCAACACGGCTCATTTTTGATGATTTTTTGAAGAATTTTCGACGAAATCTTTCTGAAAACAAAAGGAATACAGTATATGAGAGAAATAATGTTATTATAAGATTCAAACGAAGTGGCGATGTCTGCATTTTGACCGTGTTTAGGTTCCCGCCACGCTTTAGATTACGGTAACACTCATTTTGGCTGTGCGAAGCATTTTTATTGAATTTTTCGATGAAAAACCGTTTTTCTTCGGGTTTCGTCGGTTCTTTTTGTTACAAAAAGCTTTGAAAAAAACAATTACATACATTTAAACGCATGTTTCAGTTTATTTTCACTGATTTCTCTACTTTTTTTGTCTTTTCCTGAAAAAAAACGAGTTAAACTGACAAAAAAGGAGAGTAATCAATGCAAAAAACTGGAAATTATATATAATTGCTTTTCTCAAAGCTTTTTGCACAAAAATCGAAAAACCCGAAGAAAAACGGTTTTTTTATCGAACAATTCAATAAAAATGCTTCGCACAGCCAAAATGAGTGTTACCGTAATCTAAAGCGTGGCGGGAGCCTCAACACGGTGAAAATACAGACATTGCCACTTCGTTTGAATCATATAGTAAAGAAGGAACAAAAACGAGGATATTCAAAACGGAAATGGAAAAAACCGGCAAATTCTGTGAAAATCGGATTTTTGTCTCGGAAACTGGAAAAGTGAACGAAAATAAAATCGAAATCAGATTTTTGATTTTATTCAATGAAAAAGTGCAAAAATTTTCATGAAAAACGACAAACATCGGCAAAACCCGCTTAAAAAATGAAGCGATTGCTGACCGCCTCGTAAATCTACAATAAGGTTGGCCTAGGTTCCCAAGATGGCCGAACTCTGAGAAAAACTCTTCCCCCGGGTTACCTTCGCGTGAAACAGGTAATACCGGCGAAAAATCCGATTTTCCCGATTTTTCGAATTCTCCGATTTTTCGAATTTTGAATCCAAAAATGCATCTCTTCCCTCGTTTTTGGACAATATGAGCGGAAGAGGTCGCAAAATGACCGGAAGAACATTGCGCACATTTCCATTAGAGAATATTTTGAGTTTACACCATGAATTATTTGGAAAAAACGGGTTTTCAAGCCAAAATTTCAACATGCTTCACGGGCTACCTTCCCGTGAAACAGGTAATATTTCATGTTAATGTCGTCTACTATTAATAGAAAAACAGTTTTCAAGTGGATTAGAGGATGCGACGCAGCCTCACGTTCAGGCTGGTTTTTAATAGTTTTCCATTAAAAAAATTGAATCGAATTTTTAAAATTTTAATATTAGCAGTCTCACGCGAAAACGATAAATGACCTAGAAATCGAGGCGCCGTATCCTCGGACACGGCCCTCGCGGGTCACGCCTCGATTTAAAATTTTTCAGCTGTGTGCTACCGTATTTGTCATCATTTTCTGCCTTTTCGTGGCGAGACCCGGCTGGGCCGTGGCCTAGGATCCGACGCCGCCATTTCTACGCCATTTATCGTTTTCGCGTGAGACTGCTAATAACAAAATTAATTATTAAATGAAACAGTTTCAAAAATCAAATTGAATTATTAAATTAAAAATTTGAAAACAATAAAATTAAATTAAATTCTCAAAAACTAATTAACAATTTAAATTTTTTTAAAAAACTATTAATGAATCCAAAAAATAGCCCTCCGTGCAGACGTGTTCTGTGGAAATAACCCGGTCTCAAAACGATCTTTGTGTAGTCCCCGAGCACAAGCCTATTTTTAAATTTTATTTTTATGTTTTCGGTTATTAGGCGTTCCTGAAGATGCAATATTTAAGATAAAATGCATTTTCAGGGGCGCGGGCCCTCTTTGCCCTAGGTTGCGCGTGTCTGCCAATTCTGTTCATTTTCTACTGTTCTCCCCGGCCTGAATGCGGCGAAGCCACATGATCTGGCTGGTGTTATATTATTGTTTTCTGGCAAAACAAGCTACTTGGCCTAGAAAACAAAAGCCGCGATTAGCCCGCAGCGCTTACAGTCAAGTTTTTCGCTAAGTTGTTATTATGAGATTCAAACAAAGTGGCGATGTCTGCATTTAGACCGTGTTTAGGTTCCCGCCACGCTTTAAATTACGGTAACACTCACTTTGGCTGTGCGAAGCATTTTTATTGGATTTTTTCGATGAAAAAATAGTTTTTCTTCAAGTTTTTTCAGTTTTTTTGCAAAAAGCTTTGAGAAAAGCAATCATATATATTTTCCAGTATATTTGCATTGATTACTCTTCTTTTTTGTCGGTTTAACTCGTTTTTTTTCAGGAAAGGACAAAAAAGTAGAGATATCAGTGAAAATAAACTGGAAAATGCATTTAAATGTATGTAATTGCTTTTTTCAAAGCTTTTTGCATAAAAAAAACCGACAAAATCCGAAAAAAAAAACGGTTTTTTCATCGAAAAATTCAATAAAAATGTTTCACACAGCCAAAATGAGTGTTACCGTAATCTAAAGCGTTGCGGGAACCTAACCACGGTCTAAATGCAGACATAGCCACTTTGTTTGAATCTGGTAATATGCGACTTCAAACAGTAAGCCGAAAATCAGAAGAAAATACCGTTTGCTTTTTTAAAGGCGCATAAGTATGCTTTTTTAAAGGCGCATAACAACTTGGCGGAAAACTTGACTGTAAGCGCTGAGAGTGTCGCGCGTAGTGTGCCGCGTCGCGGCTTGAACTTTCTAATTTTGAGACCCCGATGTTTCGCAACGCGACGTTTCGCAATTGTAACGTTTCGCAACATTGAAAAAATGAATTTCGCAACTGTAATGTTTCGCAACTCGCCAGT
>LR562501.1:20114-30154 GCA_900536345.3 Caenorhabditis sp. 39 LS-2015
CAACGTCTCCCACAAGGTTGCTTCATGTGTGTCCGTTGTTTACGAGGACGTCGCCCTGTCATTGACGATGTGACAGTGGCATTGAATGGCGCGCCGTCTGGATGTCTCGAAATAAGCCTCGTCCGGAATCTAATTCAGAAGGCGAGGAGAATCACTCAAAGCTTGATGGATGGAGCAAACAGACGGCAAGCCGGGGATCCCCGAGCAGATGAAATATGCCGACAATCTCTATCCGCCTGGCTATCCTGCGAGATTTTGAATCTGAACGGACTGCCAAAGGCTGTAGAGTTGATTTCTTTGTATCACGCAGACTATCTTGATAAGTATAAAGAGTAAGTGTTCACCTATCATCTTAAGATCAGAACTAATGTCTACTGAGTTCAGAGCATCACTCGCACTTCAACGTCGGCCGATTAGCTCCAAGCCGGTAAACTCTCTATTCGACCCGAAGATCAGCTCGAAGCGGAAGCGCCCGAGTTTCTCGCACAAGGATTCGTCGTCGAAGAGATCAAAGAAGCGTCAACAGCCAGCATCCTCGACAGAATACGTCGAAGAGGAAACTGAATTCAAATCGTGCCAGGCACTCAATTGTCTGAAGCCGTACGGTGACTCTGTCAACTGGGTGATGTGCGATGCGGGTTGCAAGAAATGGTTCCACGTGATCTGCGTTGGGTTCACTTTGAGAGGTAAGAAGGACGATAATTGAATCTGTCTGACAATCAACATTGGACTATTTCAGAGATAAACGACATGCACGAGTACCGATGCTCCACATGCCTCGACCACGCCGACTCCCCGTCCTCCAGTATTTCTTACGATTGAGCTTCCATCAGCCCCTGCTACTCCTTCATTCTGTATTCTACCATTTTCCACGTCTTCTCATCTAATCATGTTCCTCCAGAGTTCTATCATATCTAGCCCCTTCCCTCCTTTCGCCTCATCTGGCTCTGTCTCCGTTTTCTCGTCCACCATCGTCTTTACCCTAATCGAACTCAATTTCAGCTTTCTTTTCCCTTCAAAAGCGTATAAACCTCTGCTTCTTTCCTGTCTCGTGCATTCTGTCTCTCTCCCAAATCCTTTAGTTTCTCTGTTGAATCTCCATCGGGTTATTGCACCTTACCACCTTAAATGTCCTACAACCCGCCCGATTTCCTCTCTCGCTCCAAAATGACTAATATCTATAGAATTTTGATCCAAAAAATATATATACATTTGATCCACAGACATTGCTATTGCTGGATGTAATTATTTTTATCACTAATAAAACTTTTATGCAAAACAGAAAAGGATCGCCGTATGATATATTTACACTAGATAGAATCGGAAAAAGATTACAAGCTTGGCTCGCGAACCCGTCGCTGCGAAATATGATAATAAATAAAATTAAAGAAAAAGAAAAAAAGAAAAACGAATCTATTTATGCGCATTACCAAACGATGCCCCACTTGGCGCTGATCTCCTCGAACTTCTTCGGTTCGGGAACAGTGACAGGGCGGGAAGAGGTGGAGATGTCGAATGGATAATCCTCTCCCCAGGCATCGAACCAGACACGTCGGAGACGACGATTCACCTGAACATCAATCCGTTTATCAGAAAACCAAATGGTCAACGTACCGAATTGAGTTTATCATAGAACTGCTCGCGCTTCGTGTTGAATTCCTCCATTTCTTGCATCATTCTGTCGATGGAAATCTTCGGATTAGACGGGACGTACGCCTGGTGGTTGACTTCTTCGCGTCGCAGACGAAGAGATTCATTGTGCAGACTGTCAATCAGCTTCAGCAACATATCTTGTCTTGACTGCGATTCGAGAGTAATCGGCCCCGAAATGAGTCCAGGAACAGCGGTGAATCGTTTCGATCCCGATTGTGCGAGCTCTCCAGTTAGTTTTCGTACTTCGAGTTCAGCGCGTTTTCGTGCATCCATCTGCTTGTTCAATTGTTGTTCGAGGAACACGACTTCTCCGCGAGAAGCACCTCCATCCTCTGAAATCGTGGAAATCGGTCCGTTGGTAGCGCCGCCAGAGCTGCGAGTTTCCATGGACATCATGCTCTTGAAAAGCGTTTCTTTGCTTCTCTTGCTGGCTCTCTGCTTCAAATCCTGATTTTCCTCTTCCATTTCCTTCATCTCGCGTTGAAGAGCGTCCATGGTTTCATCCCACTCACTGAAAATATGAACAATTAGGTTGCGTGAAATAAATGATAACAACTCACATTTTTTGGCGACGGTGATCAGCAGCCATCTGGCTATTCTTCTCCTCGATATGCTTGACCTTATCACTCTCCGCTCTATCGGTCGAGTTCAGTCTGGATTCGGCCATATCGAGCCGCAGTTTATAGTTGGAAACGTCTTCGATTCTGGCCTTCACCTGCTTACGCAACTCGAGCATCTCGTTGTCCTTCTTTTCCATCTGCCAACGGAGTCCTTCTGCTTCTTGCGCGGCCTGTTTGCGGTGATGAGCTCGGTCGAGGAGCGGTGGGAACGTCTTCTTCTCCGGAGCAGACTGTTCCATCTTGGCAGACTCCAAAGTGGAGTTGACCTTCTCGAGACTGTCGCGAAGGGATCGCATGACGGCGCGGATCGGATCGAATGCATTTTCAACGGCGATGTATCCATTGTACTTGGCGACGACGGTATGGATCATCTCCTTGACTCGTTTGTCATCGAATCCTTCTGTTTCCGAGATTCCGCCAAAGTTGAGCGCTCCATTGCCACACACCTCCTGGAGTGTCGACACCATCTTATCCAGCTGAGTCACAGCGTTCAAGAGTTCTTCAGTGAACTCTGATTCCAACTTCAAGACCTTCTGCTGATTATCAGTTGGCAGTAGTCGAGACGCTTTCAAAATCACAGAATCACACGCTGCGAATTCATCGTTCAATGACTGAAGCAGATTGTAAACCTCTCCGGCGGTAATTGACTCCTAAAAATGAAAGAATGTTAAGTGACAGAAAAATCACAAATTACCTGCAAGAAGTAGGAGATTCTTTGGGTATTGATGCGGCAATACGCCAGACCAGCGGTGAGAGAAGCACAAATCGAAGACACCCATTGAGCGGCGTTGAATCCGTCTCCTCCGAGATGGAACGAGAATATGTTCTGGAAATAGACGAGCGGCCTAACGAAGTTGTCGAGGGAGGTGTTCTCGTCGAAGCGACCCGTCTTCAGAAGTTCCAAATACTGGTCGACGGTTCTCTCGTGAGTCGACATCTCTCCGTATGCCTCGGTCAGTTTAATCAGCACTTCCACAGTCGTTTCGCTGACAGCGCTCTCCAGCTTTCCGACTGCTGCTATTATCGAGTTGGCCAAGTATGCGACACGAGCCACATGCGCCCATTGCTCTCCCTTGTGAGACTTGGTGACGTGTTCACGACGCATTCCTCCTGGAACTTGTGGATAACATTGAGATGCCAAGTTGGCAAACAGCTTCGTTTTGGCTGCGAGTCTCGGAAGCATCACAACAAGGAGAATCGAATCGTTCTCTCCTCCGACGCGAGCGAAATTGTCGGGAAGGAACGCCTTCACATATCCAGCTTGACGACGTGCGTACTCGACTTCGATGGCGTTCACCTGACGCTCCACGCATTCCGAGAAGTTGCGACTAGCCGAGATTTGCAACTGGTTGACCATCGATGCGCGATCATTGTCGTCGCTGATGTGTCCGTGGAGCTGATCCTCGAGACTGAGAATCTGATCTTTCTGGTCTTGAATTAACGAGTTCAAGTTCGCCATTCGCTCTCTGAACTTGAGAATCGTCTGCGACAGCTCTAGAGCATGCTTCTGCTCGTCTCGTATTCTTCCGTTCAGTTCATGAGAATGGATCTTCAGCTGCTCAATCTCTTTCATCAGGTCTTTCTCAGTTTGCTTCTGAACTTCCGCCAGCTGCTCATCGAGATCCTTCGATTCCTCCATGTCTTCTATGATTTCTTCCAATTGTCTGAAAGAAAAACTGGTCAGTGAATGAACAATCCAAAAAATACTTACGCAATTCTCTCCTCCATATTGAAGTTTTTGTCTGTCAGCTGAGTGACCATTGCTTCTGCTCCCATCGCTGCATCGATCTAAAGATACTTGTTCATTAAAATGAAGCTCGTCCACAATGAAGCTCAGGAAAGGTGTACCGAACGTGCGATCACGGTCGAAAATGGACTATCACGAAGATGAATGCGTATTTCTAATGAAAATCAAGCCCATGAGTACGTCACGATGAATCTCTAAGAATATATTCTTTCAAATCTACCTCTTCCCACATATTCGAAAATTCTATCTGCAAGCACCATAATTCAAAGAAGCCACATAGGATCAAAAAGAGGCCAACCGGACAAAAATCTCAAAAAAACTATATGCTTGCCTACCTGCTCCTGGAATCCGGCAATTTTCGATTCTGCAATCTCCGCTTGTCTCTTGAGAGCTTCAGCGACTCGAACAAGTTCCGTGTTCTCTGTTTTCAACCGATCTGCCTCTTCCACAGCCTTCTGCTTATCGATCGTCGCTTGGGCATTCAGATCGCGAAGTTTGATAAGCGCATCCTTCAATTTGTCGTTCTGCTGCTCAATCTGCTTCATCTGCACACTGTTTCCAACTTGCGCGGTGCCTCCTCCGTGAGCCATTTCCTCCTTCAGAATCTCCAACTCTGTCTCCATTGCCTCTATTTTCTCGGTCAGCACTAGAACTTCATTCTGCAGCCCATCAGCTTTTTCCTCCGCCAGCTCTTTCTCAATCGTCGCCATTTCCATTATCTCTTGATGCTCGCTGATAGTGTCTTTGTTGTTCTCATGCCACGCCTTCAACTCTTCCGTCGCTCTCCTCTCCTCCAGAAGCTGTCGTTCGAGCTCAATGACTCTGTCGTTCTGTCTGCTTTTAACCTCTTGAAGTGTCCGGTGCTCGATAGAGATTCTCTCGAACTCCAGAAGTTTCGCATGATCCTCCTTCCTCTTCGCTCGAGTCGTCTCCAATTTATCAGTCAGCTCCTTCACTTGAAGTCGAAGATACTCAAGCTCTGTCGAGTGATCAATTGCAGAAGACGATACAGAAGTGGTGCGTGGATGGGCAGCGGCGGCGGTGATGGAAATGGGTGACATTGGAGCAGCTGGTCCCGTCTGTAAATGTAATTTGAAAAACTGAACTGATTTTTAGGGAGGTAGAACGGAACAATGCGTTCGTTTAGGAGAACCGAAAAAACAGAAAAGTCGTGCGACCTACCGCTACGACGGTTAGGAAAGAGGAGGATCTAGAGCGGATCTCGCCCAGACTACTCTCCTCTTCTTCCGAGAAACAGTCAACATTCTAAAGAATCATTCTCACAAACGGAAAAGAATGGAAACTATGAACTCACATCGTCTATTTTCTTGGCACGAGAGAGCACACTCTCAATTGGAAGCTCGGTTCCAGAAGCGGTCATGGTCGGAGGGGGCAATTCTGATGGTGGCTCGGGATCTGCTTCTTTCGGTTTTTCTAAAGCTGCAGCAGGTTTCGCTTTGGGAGCTGGAGTAGTAATTTTTGAAGGAGGAGCTGAAGAAAATTGGAAATTCAAAGTTTCGGTACAAAAGTAGTTATAAGTTGTACCTGTAGTAGTGGATGGCTTCTTGGGCGGGGCGAGGCTCTGTCTTCGGATTGCAGCAGCATCCGGAGCGGCAAAAGAAGGCTGAAATTGACAAAGTTTGCTGAATACTCTGCATATCGAAAGCATACAAACCCTAGGTTTAGTAGCAGACGCACTAGCACGACTCGAAGCAACAGAAGACTGCGAAAGGTTGGAGAACTCGCGGACCATTCTCGACTGAAACAAACACAAGCTGGTGAGTGGATGGGCAGAACGAATAGGTAACTGGGGAGGGCGGGAGAAAAGAGCAAGCGGATAGAAAACACAACAGATCTTTAACATATTAGAACCGAATCATAAGTGCGGAATGCTGATATTGATAAACTGGTAAAGCTCAACCTGATTTTAGTTTTTGAAAAATCGGGCCGGAACAAAATTTTAAGCTCAGAAATCAAAAGCATTTTTAAAATTACCGTCGAATTCGGCGGTGCCGGAGACTTTGATTTCTGCGGTGTTGTGGACCGCTTCTTCTATAAACCATCAGGCCACCCCTTATTTTGCATTTCCTCCGTCAGAAAACACTTACCTCGTTGGGATCAGCTAACTTTGACATACTCCTCGGCCCCATTCCAGTTTGACGGCCGGTAAGCTTTTCGGAAGAAGCAGCTGGAGACATTCCGGGGCTTGACTGAATTAAAACAACAGATGCAAAATTAAAAACATCAAACCCTACCCCTGGAGATGCTTTCGACCCGGCTGATCGGCTCATAACACTTGAATCTTTCCGAATGGCCGTTGCCACTGGAGCTCTTAGACCTGATGACTTCTTCGAATCTTCCAACTCGATTGTACTCGCCTTGACGAACACTCCGAAGTTTGGTTCGCACTGGAAGTACTGCACATCCTTGACAGTTCCGTTATTCTTTCCGGTCGCCGTATCAAGTATAACTCCGACCCATTCACCCTCGGCAAACTGTGTCGTTCCACAGAAAGCGATTTTTCCTACTCCTGCGCTAGCTGGAAAAGGAACCATGTCAATTTGCTCATATGACATTTTTAAAATTCAAATGACGCTTACTTTTAACACGAGTGCCTATTTCGAACGACATTGGTGCCGTTCGGGCCACTTGTTCTTCGAACGAGTGACTTTCAAACTACCTGAAAACAGTTGCAATTTTGAAAATCAATGGAAAATTGGATTAGGTTGCGAAATAAATGTACGAAAAGAGGGAGAAGGGAGCCGCATTGCAAACAGAAAACCGCGGATTGCTGACGCATTTTCCGTGCGCGCCGGTTTCGAATAAAACGCCAAGCAGACGCTTCGTTGCCTATTTTTCGAAAATATGTTGGTATTCATCTAAAATTGCAATGCATTTTTTATTTAACTAGTTTTAATTTTAAAAAATACAAGAAAAAGTCATAAATTCGAATTTTAAAACTTTCCAAAATAATATTTATTGTGAAATTCAATTCAAATTGTTTGAAAACAGTAAGACTTTTAAAGACGCATTGCTAATTTTGTAATCGGGTCTCGAAGTGATTTTACAGTTCCTCAATTCCCTTGCTTTTTTTCTCAATTTTTCGTTCAATTTCTCAAGCTGTTCTCCCCATTTTCCGCATTTTTTATGATTTGTTTTGAGTTAATATTATTTTTTCAGTCTCGTGTTCAATCGACCTAATACCAGACATGTCGGTAAGTCGCCCTTCATTTTTTTTAGTTTTATCAAAATTTTTATTTAAAATTATCAAAAACGGATTCATTGAAAATGCTTTCAGAAAGAAGAGGGAAAGAGAAAGAAGGAGTCCGTTGTCGACTTGACGAGATTTGTGGACAAGGAGATTCGTGTCAAGTTCCAAGGTGGACGCGAAGGTAACTTTTCGAAAAATCGTTGAAATTTCAGCGAGACCGTGATCAAAATCATTTCAGCCGCACCGCAGAACAGAGTTTGACAGTTATTTTTTAAAAATCGTGCAAAAATGTAAGCTGCAAAATTCTTTTGTGCAGGCTGAAATGCTTTGTATTTTTATTACGCTCGCCGTTTACCTGAAAAACGTGTTTCCAATTCCCTACTCTTTCCAGCAACGGGCGTGCTCCGTGGATTCGATCAGCTTCTCAACATGGTACTCGACGACTGCCGAGAGCATCTTCGTGATGCGCAGAACCCGTCAGTTATTGGAGACGAGACCAGGTACTGCCTCCATCCGCATAATACGGCTAATTATTATTTTGAAGACCGCTCGGCCTAATCGTCGCTCGCGGAACAGCCAT
The DNA here is from genome assembly GCA_900536345.3 of Caenorhabditis sp. 39 LS-2015. Classification (NCBI taxonomy): domain Eukaryota; kingdom Metazoa; phylum Nematoda; class Chromadorea; order Rhabditida; family Rhabditidae; genus Caenorhabditis; species Caenorhabditis waitukubuli. Next base: position 27,926 of record LR562501.1, read on the forward strand.
CACCGTTGTTAGCCCAGCCGACGGACTCGAGCAGATCGCTAATCCGTTCGCCACTCAGGACGACTGAATGCTCCATATCCATTCCAAAAATTGCACAGATTCTTCCGTGTCTACCACTATTATATGCACGAGATCTCTTTTAATTTGCGATAAATTTTGAACACGAAAAACCAAAGAAAAAACGTTGAAAAAGTTGTTATTACACAAAAGAAAGAAAGAGTTGACAAGTTGATGAAGAAGGAAGAGTATAAGGAGGAGGGGGAGGATGGGGTGAGTTCATTTAGGCAGTCTGAAAGTCCACAGCGGTGGGGGTTACAACATGAAACGTTGGACTGATTCGTAAGAGGGGCAGTAGGAAAAAGTCCCTGTGGGCTTTAAAGACTCGGCCAGTGTCGAACGGTTTTTGAAAGAGAATCAGACGAAGAAAAGGATCGTGAAGCGGGGGGAAGGGTGCCGAAGAAGGGGGGAAACGAGAAGAAAATGCGAAAGAGTGAGTGGAATTGAGAAACATGAAAACTACACGATGGAATCCGTTTGGGAAGGCGGAAACAGTAAGCGAAATTGACAACATTATTTCAGGGGAAAACGTGGGGGGAAGAGGTTGGAGTTTGCGAGAAGGCGAAGGCAACTAGTGGGAGAAAGGGGGCCTGAGAACTTGAGAAACCCCACTGTGCATTTACGTACAGGTGGTTTATATACAAGATATACACAGAAAATTGGACTCATGAGTGTTGTGTGGTGCAGTTTTCGGTTGGTTTTTGTTTGATGAATGGAGGGTGGGGAAGGGAACGAAAATTGAATAAGAATTGCAAGAATATGGTTGAGAATGGCGATTAGCCGAACGCAGGTTGCGACGTGTACACCATGTACACAAAACCGTCCGGATCACGCTCCTGGCTGTACAGATTGGCCATGCTCATCGAGTTGGACACCATGGACCGCTCGTTGACGAGCAGGAAGAACGCCTGCTGCGGATGGAGCTGAAGACGTCTCCGGACGATCGACATGAGCTCGGCGACGGTTATGTGCTCTGGAACGAGGAACTTGCAGCGATCCATGAGTGGCAGACTGCGTTCGCCGTCGAATCTCTCGATGATGACTGGCACCTTGTTGGGCTGTTGGGTGCGGATCTCTTCCACATCCTTTTGACGTTCATCTGAAAATTTTAAACTTGAACTCTTGATTCACATCACTCCCGTCTACAAAAAACTATTGTGTAATTGCCCTTTGCATCACTAGTTCAACTACATCGACTCGTCTAGTACATGTCGATCCCGTGACCCTTTCCACCTCCGATGATAATCTCCAGAGACCAGCACCTGCCCGCGACTCCCGGCTACCTCTCTCTCCCTCTCCGCTCACACCCGCTCCGTGTCATGCCGAGCCATCGTCCAATTATTACGCAATGTTCGCCCGCCACCGCGCCGCGCTTCCTCTCCTCCTAGCCGTAACACTCTCATGCGATCAGCTGATTTTCACATGTCGCACCCCCGACACTCTCTCGTTACAGCGCACTCTCCCACCGCAACACGCATGACGCCGAGGGGCAGTTCCTCTGCGTCTCTGACCCTTTCTCTGAAGTGGAAGTCATGCTGAAAACGTGACAAGACGCAGACTAGTCGGGTAGGACAAGAAAAATGGAAGGAGACTGTCTATCTTTCGAAACAAAAAGTCGTTAGAAACGGAATCAGTATCAAAAAAACTTATCAATGGCGCGTGATTTTTAGAAATTGAAGGAACGGTACGGTCAGAGCGCCTCGTTTGTTATGGCCGTATCTGATAACGTACACTATACAACTAGGTACTTCCAGACCGCCCCTATCCCATACAAATAACAGATTCACTTACGGAATTGTCGTCTTTCCTTGAACGATGGATTTCCTCCAGTGATGAAGTTACCTGGAACAGAGAACTCGTTGCGTACATTGTCAACTTTGCCAAGTGCTTACCTCGGTTGCTCATCCTTGTATTTGTGTAACTTTGAAGCGTCGCTAGCATAAATTGGTGTTTTGTCAAAATGCAGCTCCGCTGACGCCTTTTTCGTGCAGAGACCCGATTTTGATCTGTGGAAGAAAAATATAAAAAGTGGAAAAGGGTCAGTGAAAGCTGAGAAAGGTAATAGGTAACGAGTAAACGAAGAAGAGACTGTTTTTATCGAGAATCATCGCTCATCGACACAGGTGAAAGGGAATGGGGCGAGTAGTGAGAGGAGAAAGAGAGGGAGACGCA
>LR562502.1:0-21858 GCA_900536345.3 Caenorhabditis sp. 39 LS-2015
GATTTGGATATATATTCTTCTGATTTGCGCCCAACTCCGCAAACCCGCCAACTAACTCATTTTGTCATCGGGGCGGGTGGTTTGCGATTTTGGATTTTGGGTTTTGATCTCGGACATTTTTTGGAGTTTTTTTGGAGGTTTTTGCATTTTTTTTCCGGGTTTTAGGTGATTTTTTGGGTTTTTTTTTGAGTTTTGTTCAGATTTTGGAGTCTGATGGATTTTCTAGGATTTTTCCTGGGGTTCTGAAGCTCTGTTTTGGGGTTTCTGAAGTTTCTAATGGATTCTGCAATTTTTCTAGGACCTAGAGCAATTTTTTGGGATTTTTTCAGGTTTTTTGAGGTTTTTCCAGGTCCTTAAGCGGGTTTTCAGATTTTTCAACCTCCATCTAGTTTTTGGATCGAGCTTTTGCCGTTTCATCAATTTGTAGTGGATTTTCCTTTTTTTTTGTTGCGTTCTTTGATGATTTTTTGGGGATGTTTTTTGGTTTTTAGATCTTTATCTCGAGTTTGGATCTGATTTCCGCTTCCTATCAGTTTCTGCCGGGTTTTGCCAATTTTTTCGGAATCTAGGACGATTTTTCGGAGATTTTAAAGTTGTTCTGACTTCTATCTGAAGTTTCGGCCAATTTTAGGAGTTATACCTGTTCTTAGTAGATTTTTTTCCTTTTTTCTGGCTCTAACGGCGTTTTTTTGCACAGATTTCAGAAAATTTTGATCAGGTGGATTTTTTGGGATTTTTTCGAAGATTTTAGGGTTTTTCAGCCCTCCATCTTGATTTTGAGTCTATTCGTCAATTTCCGGCGGGTTTTTTTTGTTGGTTTTTTCCAGACTTCCGATAAAATTTCTACTCTGAACCACTGAAACTGTGAAAATCACGGAAAACGTGTTCTTTTTGGGTCTCGAAGCGAACCAAAGGTCTGACTGGCTGCTATAATGATCCCCCAAAACTGGGGCCGGCCAATGACCACTAGGTCCGGAAACTGTGTATATCCAATGTTTCCTCCCTTATTTTCCCATTTTTTGTTTCTATTTTCCCTTCAAAAGTTTGTCTGGTTGTTGGATAGGTTCATTTTTCGGAACCACGACGTTTCGCAACCAGCGGCAGATATTGAGATAGGAGAATTGAGAGAATTAGAGAAAATTTTGAGAAAAAAACATGTTTAGTTGCGAAACGTTACAGTTGCGAAATTTCGCATATTCTGAAGCGGTTTTTGGAGTTTTCTAACAGTTGTGAGACCCCGACACTTTGCAACTTTCAAAAAATGAGTTAAAGTTGCGAAACGTCGGGGTGCGAGCTTTTTCTGGATCTATGACGTACATCTTCAAATACGTATTCAATAATTTCCGTGAAGTCATAAAGAAAATGGTCAATGAGCCGCGCCGTCAATCAGCACGCGATCCGAGACAAACTGACACACTGACACATTTCCATTTTGGCTCTGCATTGGTAGTCGGGACGTCATGGTAACGGGCAGAAGAAAGGCGGAAGAGAAAAGGAGAAGAAGGATGATGTGCAGCGCAGCACTGGGTTACGAAAAAGTCGGTTTCGGACTTTTTTGGCCTTGGACGCGGCTGAAATGGCAGTTCTTGAAGATTTATAGGCGATTTTCGAAACCGCGACATTTCGAAACCGCGACATTTCGAAACCATGACATTTCGAAACCGCGACATTTCTAAACCCCGACGTTTCGAAACTGCGACATTTCAAAACCCCGACACTTCGAAACCATGACATTTCGAAACCCCGACATTTCTAAACCGCGACATTTCGAAACCACGACATTTCTAAACCGCGACATTTCGAAACCCCGTCAAATAACATGGTTGCGAAATGTCGCAGTTTCGAAATTTCGCGGTTTCGAAATGACCGAGGTTGCGAAACGTCGTGGCTTCGAATTGTGGTGGTTTCGAAATGTCGGGGTTTCGAAATGTCACGGTTTCGAAATGACCGAGGTTGCGAAACGTCGCGCTTTTGAATTGTCGTGGTTTCGAAATGTCGCAGTTTCGAAATTTCGCGGTTTCGAAATGACCGAGGTTGCGAAACGTCGTGGCTTCGAATTGTGGTGGTTTCGAAATGTCGGGGTTTCGAAATGTCGGGGTTTCGAAATGTCACGGTTTCGAAATGACCGAGGTTGCGAAACGTCGCGCTTTTGAATTGTCGTGGTTTCGAAACGTCGCCGTTTCGAAACGTCGGGGTTTCGAAATGTCGTGGTTTCGAATTGTCGTGGTTTCGAGATGACCATGGTTTCGAAATGTTGCGGTTTTGAGTTGTTGCGATTTTGAATTGTCTGGGTTTCGAAACGTCGCGATTTCAAAATTTCGTTCTGATAGTCCAACAAAAAATCGTTTTTTTTTGTTGAAAACGGATTCTAATTCTGTGTGTCAATGTCAAGTGAAGTATACTCTACTATTCCACCATGACCAATTCCATGTCACACACGTTCATTGTGTTTGTCGTCCCCTTCTCCTTCTCTCTCTCTCGGTTTCCAGTCTCCAGTTTCAAGTTTTTTTCGTTTGCGGCGGCGGCTTCAGGCCGCCCGCCCCACTCGAAAACATTGGAATACCAAATGGGCTCTGTTTGAAATTCATTCGTTTCTTTTTTTCTCTTTGGACAAAGTTTTGCCAGTTTTTCTAGGGTTTTTTCGGGATTTTTGCGATTTTTCGGCACCCCCGACGTTTCGCAACCGCTCATTTTGCAGCTGTAACGTTTCGCAACTCCAAAGGTAGATATTGAACGTTTTGAGTTGCGAAACGTTACAGTTGCAAAGTGACCGGTTGCGAAACGTCGGGGGTGTCCTATTTTTGGCTTTTCTCTCATTTTGCTCGGTCTTTGAGCTGTTTCCACCTTTTTGGATCGAGACAAAGTTTCTAAGCGGTATCGGATTACCCATTGGATGGGGTATAATTGGAAGTTTCTCAGTTTTCTTGGTATTCTATCTGGTTTTTGAGTTTTTTGGTTCTCTGAGCCATTTTTCACTGAAAAATTGAGTTTTTCGTGAAAATTGAGCCATTTGGTCATTTTCTAGCCGTTAAATAGGTTGAGAATCAGTTTTTTGAGCACCACGACGTTTCGCAACTTTATGGTGCATCGAGTTGCGAAACGTCGGGTATCGTCGTAGTCTCATCCAGTCGGAATTGGACTTTTGGCTCTTTATGGTATGGGATTTGTCCAGAAATTTGTGTGTTTCTTGGAATTCACGTTAGCACCATGTCATTTTGAATTTGAAAATTGGGAATTTTGGATTTTGTGTCATTCTGATGATACCTGACATATCTGACATGTCCCTGGTCTAATTCGAATCAAGAATCGTATAGTTTTGCCAATTTTCACTCAAATTGCGACTACTGTAACGTTTCGCAACTCCACGAAATCTGTGCAAATTTCTAAACGACAAAAGTGACCAATTTAGCATTTCTACGGTTGCGAAACGTCGGGGGGGGGGGGTATCACTAGATCCCTCTCATTCCAGTTTGACCCGGTTTTCGGGACACTAGACAGACGAAAGAGAAGGAAAAGAAGCAGCAGAAGGACATTTGGAATTTAATTAAAACTTTTTTTCGCGGACCCTCGGAAAGCCGTCGAAAGTTGTTCCAAATGCACATCTTCTTTCTTCCGGTTTTTTCCACCATCCGACTGCGTCTCTTTGCCCTTGTATCGGCTTGAAAATGGATAATAAAACGGACCGAAAGGTCCAGTTTTTTGTCACTTTTTATCTATTTTTTATTAGAGGTTTTTGAGAGGGACTAATGAAACCCCAACGTTTCGCAACCGTAGAGACGAAATTTTCGTTAGGAACATGCACCATGTTCAGGGGTCACTAGTTGCGAAACATTATAGTTGGCAAAGTGAAGTGAAGTGGCTAGTTGTAGTTGCGAAACGTTATAGTCGGCGTGACAAAGAGAAATGGCTAGTTGCGAAACGTTATAGTTGGCAAAGTGGAGCTCACAGGAAATGCGATTTTCTGATTTTCCGATTGCTTTGACTGAAAACACGAACTCTAGGAAAACCGCGAGAACTCGGCCATTTCATCTGTGTTTTTTCCTCGGAAAAGGGTGTCATTCTGTCTGTCTTTCTCTCTCTCTCTCTCTTCCTTTTTCTCTTCCTCTTCCTACATAATTTCCAATTTATTAGATCTCCGTGTGCTCATATGCCCATATATACGTATGCATTCCGCAGCTGATGCTGCTGCTGTGTGGTTCTGTCAATTTCTCTATTCCTCTTTTTTCGGGAGAAGACGTCGTCGACGTCTTCCGCGAGAATTCTGGCTGGAAATTAATGAGAAAACACACACGGGAATGCTTGTTTTTCGTTTCTCGACACCAGGCTTTATTGGTTTTAATTTGGCCAAGAGCCGCCCTTTTTCCTCGGAATTTCACGGTTTTCATTTTCATGGTACTCGACTTTTTTTCCGGGTTTCATGGCGATTTTTTGGTTTCTAGGTGGTTTTTTTAGTGGAAACTAAGTTTTTCAGCTGTTTTGAGCAGTTTTAGGCTAAATTTACGTAAAGTTTGGGTACGGTAGCCTCCGGTAGGATATGGTACTCTTGGAAGACTGGAAGGACTAGGATTACGGTAGTTGGATGAAAATTCGCTGAAAAAGCGCACTAATCTCTTTCTCGTCAGCTATCATTTATCAGCATAACATTTCCGTTTTCTTCTTCTTCAGTTTTATGTCTTCACTCTGGGCTTGATTTCCATTTCCGACGTAGATTTTCCTCAGTTTTCCACGAGCTTTTTGGATTTTTGATTTTCCGATGAGTTGGGGGTCTTTTGGACGTCTTCTGAATATCCCGGATCATGTAGGATCGGTTTTGACGTCTTCTGAATCACAAATCTTAGTTTTGGAACGTCTTCTGAATCTTTGGCAGCTCCGAACGTCTTCTGAATTTGTGAGAATTCGTCTGGAGGTATTCTGACTTTTCAGCAGATGAGAATGGCTTCTGAACGTCTTCTGAAGATTCTGAATCACCAGAATCCGTGTAGGCGTCGTCTGAATGTCATCTCAATCTTGTCACTCAGTTTTCGAACGTCTTCTGAATCTTTGGCAGCTCTGGTCGTCTTCTGAGTTTGTCAAAATCCATCTTGACATCTTCTGACCTTTCTACTTGCTCGAATGGCTTCTGAACGTCTTCTGAAGATTCTGAAGTGCTCGGATTCCTTCTGGAGACCTTCTAAATCATCAGAATCCTCTAGAATCGATTTTGACGTATTCTGAATTTCGACACTTGGTTTTGGAACGTCTTCTGACTGTTGGACAGGTGTGAATGATTTTTGGACGCCTTCTGAATATTCTGAAGTGCTCGGATTCCATCTGGACACCTTCTGGACCTTTAGAATCCATACCCATAGAACTTCTCTTCTTAACATGCAGAATTGGAAGTTTTCGAATTTTTTGAAGTCTTTTGAATCTGGAAATCCTTTGAAGACGTTCTGAATCCCCAGAATCCACATCCCAACGTCTTCAGGCCGGATATTCTTTGATTTTGTGGTTTTTTGAATTCTGCCAATATTGAAATTGAAAAACGGATAGAATCGGAGCAAGCAAAGTGTGGTGATTCAGAATGATTCAGAAGCGTGAGAACTACATGCAGAATGTAATGCAATCAGCAAGGAATTCAGAATATTTTCATATTTATTCAGAATTTCCACTTCTTCTTCTTCTTCCGGCATATTCATATATTTCTTGGCGTGGGATTATAATCCCGTTGATATTGAGATATTCACGCATTAGGCACTCATTCACTCACTCATTCATTGTCACAAATTTCGTTTTCAAATGTTTTTCATGGCAAAACTTGGGATTTTCCAATATTTTCCGAGGTGTCGACACGATTTTCCGGGTTTCTCGTGGTTTCTAGCGGTTTTTGGTGGATTCCAACCGGTTTTTTGATGAAATCTAGCGCAAAAAGACGTTGGCCTTGGATTCTGATGAGATCTGATGAGATTCCCTCAATTTCCGACTCAAAATTAGCAGTTTACACTGGAAATTCGCGAAAAACCGATGGTTTTTCATGAATTTTCAAGTTCTCCCTCTCTCTACATCTAGAAGACGTTGGCCTTGGATTCTGATGAGATGAGAGATGTGAAACTGGCCAGGAAGACCTTCTGACTGATTGACGTAAGCACGTGTTTGTACTTTGTGCACTTCCGGATTGGATTATGATGAAGGATAATTTGAGGATTGCGATGGATTCTGGGAATTTGGATGTCTTCTGAATTTTGGAATCTTCGGAACGTTTTCTGAACCTTGGATATGACAAAAATCGTCGGCTAACAGCTCGTTGACCCTCCAAAAGGGCACTTGACTTCTTCTGAATTTTGTCAGAATTCATCTGGAGCATTTGGCTTCTGGTGGCCTTCTGAACGTCTTCTGAATCTTGAATGTGACAAAAATCGTCGTCTAACAGCCATCTGACCCTTCTGACCCTTCAGAAGGCCATTTGATGTTTTCTGAACATTCAGAATCCCCCAGAAGTTGTCCAAACGTCTTCAGAATCATGACTCTCGGGTTTTAACGTCTTCTGAATCTCTGCCATCTCCGGAATCCATTCTGACGCCTTCTGACTTTGTTAGACTTCCGTTTGAAGGTCAACTTCTTCGAATAGCTTCTGGAGTGTCTTCTGCGCAGTCTGAATTGCTCGGAATCCGTCTGAACGTCTTTCGGAACTTCAGAATCCACCTGAATAGCTCAGAATCCAATTTGACGTCTTCAGACTCTCCAAACTGGTTCAAATGACTTCTGGGTGTCTTTTGAACCTCTTCTGAATATTCTGGATTGTTCGGAATCCGTCTGAACGTCTTCGGAAGCTTCAGAATCCCTCTAAACACCTTCCGGATCTTCAGAATCCCCTTGAATCCAACTCGACGTCTTCAGACGCTTCAAACTCGTTTGAATGGCTTCTGAACGTCTTCTGAGTATTCAGAATCGCTCAGAATTTTTTCTGGACGCCTTCTGAAGCTTCTGAATTCATCTGGATGTCTTCTGAAACTTCAGAATGTTTAGAATACAATTCGACGTCTTCAGACCATCCAAAACGGTTTTCCACTTGAATTGAAGAATTTTTTTTTGGTTTCGGTGTCAAAAACGTTTTTCGGTCGGTCGGTTGGTCGTCGCTGTCGTTTTCGTTTTCTTCCTTGTCTTGTATTTTTCTGGCGGAATTTTACATTTTAAATTTCAAATTTCAAATTTTCCATTCTTTTCTTTTTCCTCTTTTCTCCCGTCGTCATTGGCTTTTTGGGGACTCGGCACTTGACACTAGCGGCTAGTGAGAACCATTTAATATTTAACAATTGGTCTTTGGCTTTTTTCTCCCTTTTTTGGGTCTCGACACGAAAAATATAGTTTTTTTCGCTTTTCCCCTCGCTTTTTCCACTTTTTACCGCTATAACTGTATCCGTTTCGTTCAGTAATCCCGACCGGACGATCTTGTCACTGATAAGACATGATGAAAGTGCCGGTGATATCGCTGGACGTTGATACGGACGACGAAGAGCAGTCTTCGTCAACCACAGCAACCAGCCATGTCCGCCGAAACGGATCCGTCCGAAAAGTCCGAGAAATCCAGATGGACGTGCCAATCGGCCAGGTCCCCGGATCGCCGAGCACTCTGGGTACGGTAATCTCGCGATTCGGACGCTCCCAATCGCTTAGAAGGCCACCGACGACGGGTTCTGGATCTGGAGCAACTTCTGGACCTTCTGGAGCATCAGGACCATCAAAAACCCGAAAAAAGGACCCGGAAACCCTTGGCGCCTCTGCCACATCGCCAGGATCATCTCGAGCCGCCTCCCCGACGCCTTCATTTATCGACATCTCACCGATTCTGCGGACAGCGTCGCTCCGAGTCAAAAATCAGTTGGCAAGTCGGCTCAGCGAACCGCTGAAGAAAGCCGAGAATCGGATATCGCGACTGCTGGCCAATGAGCCCGCCGAACCGGTGGACGATGAGCAGTTTCAGCACTACAGTCTTGTTCATGGACTCAACAACAACAATCAGGGCGAAGGTTTGTTGGAGCGAGATTGGAGCGAGCTACAGTAATGCCGATGGGTCTCGCAGCGAAGATGAAACTACAGTAATCTCGGAATCGCAAAGATTATGCGATTACGAATCTTTTCGGGGTCTCGCCGCGAATTTGAAGCTACAGTAACCCAAACTGTAGGCTATCTTTGGGTCTCGCCACGACGAGTAGCTACAGTAATCCCTATGAGATCGGGATTACAGTAACCTCTAGCGGAATTGCCAGCGAGATTGGAGCGAGCTACAGTAATGCCGATGGGTCTCGCAGCGATGATGAAGCTACAGTGATCTCTATGGGTCTTGCAGCGAAAATGAAACTACAGTAATCTCAAAGTCGCAAAAATTTTGAAATTTGATTCGGTTCCACATCGGATTACTGTAGATTTGAACTTTTCAGGGTCTCGCCGAGAATTTAGAACTACAGTAACCCTTTTGTCTTTGGTTATTACGGTAACTTTAAAATTCGGGTCTTGACGCGAAAATGAAACTACAGTAATCTCGAAATCGCAAAAATTATGCGATTACGAATCTTTTCGGGGTCTCGCCGCGAATTCAAGGCTACAGTAACCCAAACTGTAGGCTATCTTTGGGTCTCGCCACGACGAGTAGCTACAGTAATCCCTATCGGGATTACGGTAACCTCGAATTTGGGTCTTGACGCGAAAATGAAACTACAGTAATCTCGGAATTGCGAAAATTTCGCCATTCCGGATGGGATTACTGAATATTTGAATTTCCCTGGGTCTCGCAGCGAATTTAGAGCTACAGTAATCCCTCTAGCCCATGTGGACAGGACTACTGTAGGTTTGGGTCTCGCCACGACGAGTAGTTACAGTAATCCCCGTAAGGATAAAAAATGTGGAAAATCAGAGGTTCGTGCTGCAATAGAAAATCTTGAAATTTTGAAGAAAAAAAATTCCCAAGTCCTACCGTACTACCTACAGTATCCCGTATATATGTTTTTCAGCCGAAGACGCGGGTTCGTCGAGCGACGAAGACGATCCGGAATACCTGGATCTAATGGAACGTGATTCGATCATCAATCGATACGAGAAAGGTCCGGATGCGGCCGACGTGGATCCGTGGGAGAATCCCAACTTTGAGGTGTACACAATGTCCGATCGATTCGGTTTTGTTCAGTGAGTTATTGATTTTTTAAAAATTGATTTTTCGACACAAAATTTCCAGTAAAAAAGGCGACAAAAAAGACGAGCCGACGGATCTGCAAAAGCGGCGAATTGTCAAAGAGTTGAGTCGCGAGAAGAAATGGCTGAAAATGATCGAACTGTGGAAGTCGGGATCCAAAAAAATGGAGGATCGCATTTGGAAGGGCATCCCGGAAAAGTTGCGAATTGTCGTATGGCCACGGCTTCTCGGCGCCGAACGACTCTCCCAAAACCATCGGGACGTCTACAAAGAGCTGCTGCTGCGCGCTCGCCTCGTCTCGAAAGACATTAAGCAGATCGATTTGGACATCAACCGGACGTACCGTGATCATCAGGCGTTCCGGAAGCGATATGATGTCAAGTGAGTGGAGTTTTAGCGGTAGAGCGGTAGAGCGCGCTTGCGATTTTTAGAAATTTTTCTGGATTTTTTCTGGCGGTTTTTGAACAATTTTTGAGCGGTTTTGACCCAGTTTTTCGAAATTTAGCGGTAGAGCGCATTTTCTGCCGGTTTTCTGACTGGTTTTGGGTGATTTTGACCTACCCTAGATGATTTGTTCGGTAGAGCGCGTTTGCTATTTTTTGAAATTTTTCTATCTGGTTTTTGGATGGATTTTGGGCGATTTTGATCTAGTTTTTCGAAATTGAGCTATAAAGCGCGTTTTCTGCCGGTTTTCTGACTGGTTTTTGGTGATTTTGACCTACCCTGATTGATTTGTTCGGTAGAGCGTGTTTGCTATTTTTCCAAATTTTTCCGGCGGTTTTTGAAAAATTTTTGAGCGATTTTGATCTGGTTTTCCGAAATTTAGCGTAACGGGTGTTTGCCTGTTTTTTTTTCAAATTTTTTGAGATTTTTTCTGATGGTTTTTTGTGCAAATTGAGTGATTTTGACCTAATTTTCACAGAATTTGCGATAGAGCGCGTTTCCGATTTTTCCAAATTTTTCTGGCGGTTTTTGAACGGGGTTTGAGCGATTTTGATCTAGTTTTGGCATTTTCTGGTTTTTACAAATTTTCCTTTTTTTTGGATTTTTTCTGCTGCTCTTTGGATAGTTTTTGACCATTTTTGACCTACCCTGATTGATTTGTTCGGTAGAGCGCGCTTGCGATTTTTCCGAATTTTTTTCTAGTGTTTTTGGTCGATTTTCGAGCTATTTTGATCTAGTTTTTTGGCATTTTCTGGCTTTTACAAATTTTCCTTTTTCTTTGGATTTTTTCTGCTGCTCTTTGCATAGTTTTTGACCATTTTTGAGAAACCCCGATCGATTTGTTCGCTAGAGCACGTTTGCAATTTTTTCCAAATTTTTTCTGATGTTTTTGGGCGATTTTCGAGCTATTTTGACATAGTTTTCTGCAATTTGGCAGTAGAGCGCGTTTCCGATTTTTCCAAATTTTTTGGGATTTTTTCTGACTGGTTTTGAGCGGATTTTGACCTAACTTTTTTGAAAATTAGCGATAGAGTGATTTTGTGATTTTTAAGAATTTTTTTCGCTATTTTCTGACGCTTTTTTTGCGAAATTCCAAACGATTTGGTTTAATTTTTCAATTTTTGCATTAGGGCGCATTTTCGATTTTTCCAAATTTTTTGGGATTTTTATTTTTTCTGACGGTTTTTTGGATCGATTTTGTCTTTTTGAGCAATTTTGACATACCCTGATTGCAATTTACCTCAATTTTTCAACAAACAAGTTATTGTTTCAGACAAAAATCGCTGCTAAACGTGCTGGCGGCGTACTCGATGTACAACACAGAAGTCGGCTACTGCCAGGGAATGTCCCAGATTGCCGCGCTGTTCCTGATGTATCTCGACGAAGAGGACGCGTTCTGGAGTCTGCATCAGCTGATGGTCAGTCCGAAGCACACCATGCACGGATTCTTCGTGCCCGGATTCCCGAAACTGTCGCGGTTCGAAGAGCACTTCAAACGGGTGCTGAAGAAGTACAAACCGAGGATCTACAAGTACTTGGTGAGGCGTTTTGTGGGGTTTTGAACGGAAAAATGGGTTTTGGGTAGATTTACGGGCTTTTGAAGTTTTTCAAGCTGATCCGAGTCCGTAAATCTACCCGAACAGAAATTTTCGAGTTTTGAATTTTCGTGGCAAGACCCACGAGCTTGTAAATCGACCCTGAAAATTGAATTTCGTGGTGAGACCCATTTTTGTAGTTTGTAGTTTCTGAGAAGCCCGTAAATCTACCCGAACCGAAATTTTGGGTCTCGCAGCGAAATTTTGATTTTATTTTTTGTGTTGAAACCCATTTCGGGTGGATTTACGGTATTCTAACGTTTTTGAAAATTTTCCGAGTCCGTAAATCTACCCGAACCGGAATTTTGGGTCCTGTCCCGAAATATTTGGTTTTTGATCTTCGCGTCGAGACCCACTCTCGTAAATCTACACTGAAAAATGAGTTTTGTGGTGAGACTGATTTTGGGTAGATTTACGAGCTGTCTCGAATTTTTCAATGCTCGTGAATCTACCCGAACTGAAATTTTGGAACTTGCCGCGAAATTTTGATTTTTTTTATTATCGTGGCAAGACCCACACTCGTAAATCTACACTGGCAAGTGAATTTCGTGGCAAGATTCATTTTTGTAGTTTGTAGCTTCTGACGATCCCGTAAATCTACACAAAAAGTGTTTTCCTCGTATTTTTCCAATTTTTCATTCCATTTCCAGGAAAAGCAAGACATTCCGTACATCTACCTAACCAAATGGTGGTTCGGCTGCTTCCTCGACCGAGTTCCGTTCTCCCTCGCCCTCCGTCTCTGGGACGTGTTCCTCATCGAAGGCGATCCGATTCTCATCGCGATGGCCTTCAACATTTTCAAAATGCACGAGAGTCAGTTTTTTCGTCAAAAATTCCCCAAAAACAACCATTTTTTGCAGAAAGTATCCGAAAACAGTCGATGGAGACGTTCATGGAGTTCATCCAGAACGATATCGCCCAGAATTTCGGATATTCCGATGACGAGGTGATGCACTCGTTGAGGGAGACACTGAGCAAGTTGAAGGTGAGCTTTTTGGGGAAATATCGAGTTGAGCAACGGTTAGGTAAGGATTGGGTAACGGCTGACTTAGGATTGCAAGATTCACAACTTGCCGAGTCCTTGTCTAGACGTTGCATAATTCTTGGCTACCGGCTGACTAGTCCTTGCTCAGCCGTTACCTAATCCTTAGCTAACCGTTGCCTAGACCTTATCTAGTGGTTGCTTAAACATTGCCTAGCCGTTGTCTAAACCTTGGCTAGTTGATCGTACCCAAATTGTTCTGTAAAACCTTTCCTTTTCCATTCCAGAGTGATCGCCAACACGTGCCCCCGCCACCCCGTCCCGAAGACCTCTCAGAAGTGCCGACCAAAGCCCTCGGTCCGATCCTGCACAAGCCGATGGCATCGATTCGCGAGGAAATCCACGAGATCCAGTCGCGTCGGAGTCGCGCCAACTGTACGTTTGACCGTCGTGAATACGAGCGCAAATACGCCGTTTATCTGGAACATTTCCAGCGGAAATTGGGCGTTTTTGAGGTGGATAGTAGTGGGGAGGAGGAGGAGGATTAGGTTTTTGGGGGCCTAGCTACGATTTTTCCTTTTTTTAACGGTTTTTCAATTTTTATCGTCTTTTTTAACCATTCTAACTCGAAAATTGGCCAAAAAAGGTGTTTTCAACTTTAAAATTAAAATTTTCCATCGAAAATTGCCTAATTAAAGTCTTGCAGCGAAAATTTTGATTTTTCGCTTTGTGACCAACTTTTTCGAATTTTCTGGTGTAAATCTCGAGTTTTTCTTCTTTTTTTTCTCCCTGCACTTTCCCGTTTTGCTTGGCTTTTTGTCCTTTTGTTTTTTTGTTGTTTTTTGGTGTTTTTGTGTGATAAATGTGTGTGTTTTTCCGTTTTTTCCCGTTATTTAGTTTGTCCTAACACGTTTGCACTAATCGGTCGGTCACCATCATTTTACTAATTTTTTTTATTTTTCAATTTTTTCAATTTGAATTTTTTTCAATTTCTGCCATTTTTCGGGCTTTTTTTCAATTTTTACCCGGAAATTCTGAAAAACTAGAAATTTTGAATTTTTTGAGATTTTTCTGGGTTTGTCAGTGGAGCGCACTTGCACGTTTCTGGCGAATTTGGGATTTTTTCAAAAAAAAATTTGTTTTGGGAATTTTTAAATTTTTAAAATTTTCAGATTTTTTGTTGTTGCTGGAATTTGGAAAAATTGGAGATTTTTAAATTTCAATTTTTGATTAATTTTGGGATTTTCAGGGTTTACAAGTAATTTTTAATATTTTGATTTAATTGAAGTTTTTGAAAAAATCACATTTTTGAAAATTTGGAAAATTTCAAAAAAATCAATTTAATGTATTTTTAAAAAAAATTATTTTTAATTTCTACACATTTTTTGGCAAATTTTGGGTTTTTCAATTTTCAATATTTTTTTTGTTTGAATTCTCGCTATTTTTTCTGAAAATTTGAAAAAATTGGCGATTAATTTTTTTTTGGATCTTCAAAAATTATTATTCAAAAAATGAACTTCTATTAAACTTTGAAGTTTTCAAGCCAATTTTTTTTTTCAAACATTTCAAAACAAAAATGTAAAAAAAATTTCAAGAGCTAAATGCTCTTGAAATTTTTTTTTTTTTTTTTAAATTTTAAATTTTAATTTTAATTTAATTTAATTTAATTTAATTTAATTTAATTTAATTTAATTTTAATTTTAATTTTAATTTTAATTTTAATTTTAATTTTAATTTTAATTTTAATTTTAATTTTAATTTTAATTTTAATTTTAATTTTAATTTTTTTAATTTAATTTAAAATTTTAAAATATTTAAAAAAAAAATTGAATTTTTACCAAATTTTGAACAAAAATTAAATTCGAAAAAAATACATTCCAGCCACCGGTCGTTCTCCGCATCCGAAACGCAAAGAGTCGGCGCGCGGCGCGTCGAAAGGACCGCCGCCGGTCGTTCAGCACAAATGGAACGGAAACGCGTCGTCGCAGGACTCGATAATCGATGCGAAACGGGAGGTGCCGTTTGAGGTATACATCTAGAGAATTTGAGAAAAAAAATTTGATTATCTAAAATCGGTTTGGGCACCTGCAACGTTCCGCAACTCAAAACGCTAAGACAATTGTGATTTTTTGGTTTATATTGGAGTTGCGAAAGGTTACAGTTGCTATCTTGTTGTTTTCTAACAAAAAGGGGGGGGGTCTCGCAACGATTACGGTCAATTTTTTGTTGAAAAGACGATATGTACCTTTAAACAGTACTGTAACGTTTCGCAAACCCGAAACGTTACATCTAGCAAAGTGGCTAGTTGCGAAACGTTACAGTTGGAATTTGAAAAGTGACTGGTTGCGAAACGTCGGGTGCCAATTTTCGGGAAAATTTCCAATGAAACGTTCCAGATTCCTGGTCGCTACATTGCCGGTTCTTCGCCGGCTTCCGATGCCTCGTACGGAGCACGTCAAAACGGCCATCATTCGTCGTCCGGCGGTGGTCTACCGCCACAAAACAAACGAGACCCAATGGCCACGCCCACTTCTCGGTGAGATTTTGGATTTCAAAAAAAAAAAAATTGCAAACAAAAAATTGAAGAAAATCTGAACTGACTATATGTGCTTCACAACGCTTTTGATCCCTGTGTTTCTGTTTTTTAATCAATTTTAACATATTTTTAATTTTTGTTTTCATCAACGGAGTCGGGTCTCGCAACGATTCACAAAAATTGAGTTGTTTCATCGATTTTTTTCGGTTTTTTGAAAAATCGATAAAAATCGCTGCAATTTGAAAAGATCCCGCTCATTTTTTGTGGTTTTTAGCGGCAAAATCGGGAAATCGTTGCGAGACCCGTTTTGGCGAAATTGGAATTTCAGTTTGGAATGGCATTTTCTAGGTCTTGAAGCGAAGAAATTTTGAACAAAAAACAGCGAAAAATCGATAATTTTTCCCGATAAATTGCGAAATCGATTATTGATTGATTATCGATTTTTGCCCGTTTCCAGCTACTCGCAGTCGCAATCATCATCGCACCACCACCACAATTCGAATCCATCTCGTAGTGGTCCCGGATCCGTCACCCCGTCGACACAACGACTTCGAGACGAACGGAACGGAAAAATGGTGACGCTGAGTCGAGCAAGCGACTCGGAAGGCGATGTGTACTCGCCAGATCAACAGAGTCAGCACAGAGGTGCGTTTTGGAGAGAAAATGGGGAAAAATTAAAGATATTTGAAAAAGTTTGAAAAATTTGGAGAAAAATGGGAGAAAATTTAGAAAAAATGTTTAAAAAATGGGAAAAAATTGGGAAAATTTTACTAAATAAAATTATTTTAGAAAAAAATTGGAGGAAAATTGGAAAAAAAATTGAAATAAAAAGTTGGAGAAACTGGGAAAATTTAGGGAAAAAATGGGAAAAATTTAGAAAAAAAATTTGGAAAAAATTTGAAACAGTTTGAAAAATTTGGAGAAATTGATTGAAAAAAATGGGAAAGAATTGGAAAAAATTGGAAAAAAATGGGAAAAATTAAAGAAATTTTGGAAAAAAAATTAGAAAAAAATAGGGAAAATTTAGAAAAAAATTTAGAAAAAAATAGGAAAAATTAGAAGAAAAATTAGAAACGTTGTGGGAAAAATGGATTGAATTAGGAATTTTTCAATGAAGAAAAATTAGAAAAAAATTGGAAAAAATTGAAGAAATTTTGGAAAAAAAATGGGAAAAATTCCGGAAAAAATAGGAAAAAATTTTGGAAAATTTAAATAAAAAAAATGGAAAAACTAAATAAACAAAATTGGGAAAAATCAAAGAAATTTTGGAAAAAACGCAATTTGAATTTTTTTTTGTTAAAGAGTTTTTTTTTAATTTTGAATCGTTTTTTTAAATTAAAAATTTGCCAATTAATTGTAAGAGTTTTTTAATTGTTTATTTTTTTTAATGAGCTGAAAATTCATTAAACGTTATTTGAAATGTCGCTGAAACTTTCATTTAATTTTTGAAAAAATGAGAGAATTTAAAAAATAATCAATTATTATTTTTTTTTAATTAAAAAAATTAAAATTTCGATTTTTTTTAATAAAATGTTGAAAAAAAATTCGAATTTCTTTGAATAAATCTGAATTTGAAAAATTTGAAACAAATTCAAGTTTTTTATCTGACATAATAAACACATTTTTAATAAAAAAAAGAAAAAAAACGGCATGAATGGTTTTTTTTTTCGAAAATTCAATTTTTCGCTCCCAGACCCAAATTCCCTCACTTTCCCGATTTTCAGCCGACGACTGGAACAACCAAACGCAAATCTCGACGGCCACTTCGAGAATAACCCACACTGAAAACAACATTACCCGCATCGACCTGTCCGGCGATGTCTCTGTCATTTAATCTTCTTTTTTTTCTAATTTTTCAAAAAAAAAAAAATTTATTTTATTTTACTTTTTTCTTTCTCAAAAAATCAGTTTTCCTGTAAGTAACACAGTCCAATTTTTTTTTTCAATTTTTGGCGGCTACAAACGCGCTCCAATGAGAATTTTTGAAATTTGAAATTCCGCCAAAAATTGGAAAATTGGACGATTTTTTAATTTTTTTTAATTTTTTTTTCTTACAAACGAGTATTTTTTCTTGCAAATGCAAATTAGCATAATTTAAAATTATTTAATTTAATTTAATTCATTTTTCCATTTCCCCCCGCTCCTTTTTTTGTGATACAATGTGACAATGACACCAATTTTAATTTCAATTTTCGATTAATTTTCTTTCACTTTCACTTTTTTCCGTCTTTTTTTGTCTGTCAAATTCATTTTTTTTACTTGGAATTCTAGGAATTTATTGTATTCATTGTGAGTGACGGAAACGGAAACCGCGCAAAGAGTTGTGTGAAATAAATTATTTTATCAAAATTGTGGTTTTAATTTTTTTTGAAAAATATTTTTTTTTTTTCATTTTTTTAATTTAAATTTTTTGAAATTAAAGAATAACGCTTTTTTGGTAAATTTGATCAAAATATTAATTTTTAAAACAATTGGGAATTAATTTTTTTTCCTGAAATTGTTTTGTTGTTGCGAATTTTTGATTTTTCAAAATTTTCTACAAAAAAAATTTCCGACTTTTTTTTAAAATTCAATTAGAAAAATCAAGATTTTCTGATAACTTTAAACAAGAATTTTCAAAAGTTAAAAAGGGTTTTATTTTGAAAAAAAAGATTACGATTTTTTTTAAATTTTCTAAAAAACAATTTTTTAATTTTTTAAGTAGACAAGTCTGCTTTTCTGATAAATTAATTTTTTTTGAGCATCCGATTAACTTTTAAATTAGATTTTTTTTCGAAATTATCTTTTTTGTTCAAATTTTCGGATTAATTATTCAAATTTCAATTGTTCGAAAAATTTTAAAATTTCAATATTTGAAATTTTAAAAAATCAAGTATTCCCCAAAATTTAAAAAAAATTATTCGAAAAAAATCAAAAATTCTCAGAGAATTATTTTTTGGGATTTTTCGGTAAATTTGATCAAAAGTTTTCAAAATTGAGAATTAATTAATTTGAAAAAATAACAATTTTTGAGAATTTTTGGAATAATTTTTGTCAATTTTGGGGAATACTTGATTTTTGAAAAATTTAAAAGTTAATTTTCTGTTTTTTTCCATTTATGGTTCTCGAATTTTTGTGTAATGTAAAATAGATAATTTTGCAAAAAATTTTAATTACCATTTCCAGAAAAATGGAAAAAACAGGAAATTAAAAAAATAGCAATAAAAAAAGTTAATTTCAAAAAAATCTAAAAAATAACTTTTCTCAAACAGAATTTTTTTAATATTCAGAAAATTGAAATGATTAAATAAATAAAATCCAAAAAAAAAAAAATTTTTCTTAAATTTAAAAAATTAAAATGAATTTCCGAAAAAAAAAGAACCAGGAACGAACATGAGAAAAATCAAAAAATCAAAAAATATTTTTTTTTAATTAGCAATTCAGAATTTTTGTTGTTGTTTGAACAGGATCTGATTTGGGTGTTGGGGTGACGGGGGATGGGGATGGAATTTTTGAAAAAAATTTACAAAAAAAGAAGAACAAATTGCAAAAAAAAACGAAAAACATGGGTTTGTTTGTCAGAACGAAAAGGGTGCTCTAGTGCATTCTGAAATTCGGTTCGTAGAATCCGGGCGGTGCCTGGTTACTGTAACCGTAGTTGCCGTGGCCACCGGGACGATCGCCGCCGCCGCCTCCACGATCTCCTCCGCGTCCAGGGTTTCCACTCTGTAATTTCTCGACAAAATTTGTTAAGCAATGTGATATTATTCGCTACTGAAATTATGGAAGTTGAGATTCAAATATCGGAAAACTACGGTAGACTATTTTTCAAATTTCTGCTCCCAACACACGATTTATCCGTTTGAGATGGGCATTGTCAATTTTTCGGTTAAAATTAAATCGAAAATTGTAAAAAAAAACAAAAACAAAAACCCGTGTAAGTTGGGCAAAATCGCATTTTGAGAATAGAAAATTGAAAACATGCCATCGTAATTTTACGAATTCGTGGCGGGACCCGATCTCAACAAAACAGCAAACCGTCGTGGGTGAACCAGATAGAAATTGGCCCACCCACGATGTCGTCTTCACTTTTTCTGGGAGTCATTTAACTTAGTGTTAACGAAAAATGCTCAAACTCACATCCGAATGGTTCTTTCCCCAACTGCATCGAACCGGCACTCCGCTGATCATCTGATTGTTCATTTGGAGGATCGCCTGCGCCGCCGGCTCCTTTTCCATGTATTTGACGAACGCGTAGCCTTGCGAACGGAAAATGCGGACTTCGTTGATTTGGCCGAAGCCTGCGAACGCCTCGCGGATCTCATTTTCTGCAAAAAAAAAATCTATTTTTAGTTTATTTTGAATTTTTTGCAAATTTTCAGATTCCGACAAAACTTTCTGAACTGCAACGTTTCGCAACCAATTTTATAAAAATATGAAAAATTAATTCACCAGAGAAAATAGATCACTTTTCAACTGAAATTTGAACAAATTCGATTTTCAAAATTTAAAATTTTTTAGAATTATTTAAATTTTTTGAAAAAATATTTAATTTTCTATTTTTTAGTTTTTAAAAAATTAATTCAAACGAAAGAAAAATTAAAAATTATCAGGTGTAGTGCACGATTTTAAAATAGAATTTTGAAGAAAAAAAAACCAAATCTTAAAATTTTAAAATTCGTAGAATGATGATGAATTTAAGAAAAATTGAATTTTCTATTTTTTTTCATTTTTTAAAAATCAATTCAGTAGGATAAAAAACTCCGCGACATTTCGAAACCAAAAGAAAAAATCGGAATATAAAATTTTGAAAATTTTAAAATAATTATTTTATATTTTTTTAGAAAAAAAATGAGAGCCGGGGGAGGGGGGGAGGCGAGGGTCCAAAAAGTAGTCAAAGTGAAAAATTTCATCAAAATTGTCCAAAATCGGTTGCGAAATTGTCAGTTCTCAATAAAAATTGATCCGGGAGCCAATTTCGATGCCCAAATTTCAAATTTCTAGATAAAACTCACCCGACAAATTGTTGATATTGCCAACATAGACGGACGTGTTATCGGCACTGGTCTGATTGAAAATGTCATCGAAAGTCTTTCCGAAATGCGTCCGTTGTCCTCCTCCCCCTCCGCCTCCTCGTTCCCCTCCTCCTCCTCCGCGCCGCCCGTCTTCTTCCGGCTTCCGACTCGCCCAATTCGTGCGAATCGTCCGTCGTCCCAGCCACTGTCCGTTCATCTGTTCGATGGCTCTCTCGGCGTCTTCTCGTTTCGGATACGACACGAATCCGTAGCCTTTCGGCTTGTTCGTCGCCGTGTCTTTGATCACTTTCGCTTCGGAAACCGTTCCGTACTTGGCGAACGCTTCGTGGAGCATCTTCGAATCCACTTCGGATGACAGATCGCCGACGAACACGTGGAAGTGACGGGCGGTGTCGATTTTCGAGCGGTCTGGCTGACCAGCTTCCACCGCCCAGTTCACTTTCATTTTCTGGAATTTTTTGGGATTTTTTTGGAATTTTTTTTAAAATATTTACAAAAAATCTGAATTTTTCGCAGATTTTTGCAATTTTTAATTTTAATAAAAAATTTTAATTTTAATTATTTTTAAATAAATTTAGCAGTTTAACAATCCATTTTTTTCAAATTTTAATTAAATTCTAAAAATGAAAATTTTAATTTTCGGATTAAAAAATTATTAAAAATTAAATTTTCCAAATTTAAAAATCAATTTTATTTCTTTGCTGGGCAGGAATTTTTTTAATTTTTTTAATCAGAAATTTTTTTAAAATAATATTTTTAATTAAAATTACTAGAAATTGGATTTTTTGCAATTAAATTTAAAAAAAATTAAATGTTTAATTTAAAAAAAAAACATTTAAATTTATAAAATTTCAAATTTTCTTGAATTTTAAATTGTCTTTTTTTGGGGTTATTTAACTTGGAAATTTTTTTGAAAATTAGTTGAAAAATTGAATTTTGGCCTTTTAGGCTCAAAATTTTTTTTTTTTTTTTTGAAAATTTTTTTTGTTCAAAAATAATTTTTTTTTAATTTATTTTTGCTGTCCTAATTTTTTTAATTCAGAAAAAAACACAAAAAAAAAAAAAAAATTTAGAAGTGGGAGAATTTTTTTCTGAATTAATAAAAATCAAATAATTCGATTTTTTTTTTAATTTTTTAAAAAATTCAAATATAAATGCGCAACTCACTTTGCCCAGCAACAACTGATCCTTCATATGATCCCGAGTCTTCGACGCCTCCATATTGTTCCGGAACTCCACGAAAGCGTACGGATCGTTGTAACCCTGAAAATTAAAAAAAAAAATTGAAAATTAAATTTTCGTTGATAAAAATGAAAAAAAAATTTAGGAAAAAAAAAAGAAAATTAAATTTTCGTTGATAAAAATGAAAAAAAATGTTAGGAAAAAAAAGAAAATTAAATTTTCGTTAATAATAAAAATTAAATAAATTTTAAAAATTAAAAATAAAATTTCCTTCACCTCAAAAATCATTTTTGCCTTGGTAACTGCGCCGATTTGATTGAAAAGAGTGACGAGGAAGTCTTCGGAAATCGCCGGATCAAGGTTTCCGACGTAGCTGAATATATGAGAATTTAATTTTTAATTCGAGTTGGAATATTTGAATTTTTAATAAAAATTTAATAAAAAACAAATAAAAATTTTAAAAATAAAAAAAATTTTAATCGATTTTTCTTCCTAATTTTTTTAAAAAATTAAAATTTCAAAATCATGTATACATAATTTTTATTAAAACTTTTAGATAATTTAAAAAAAAATCAAATATCATTTTTTATCGAAAAAATATTTTTTTTAATATAAATTTTTTAATGACCAAATTTTTTTTTATTATTGATTAAAAATTATTTCCAATTTTTAAATAATTTCAAAAAACAGAAAAAATTCTAAAATTTCTTAAAAATTAACTAATAAAATTTGAAAATAATTTTTTTTTTTGAAAAATTATTTTTTCAATATAATTGAACTTCAAATTTTTTTATTTCAATTTTTCGCGCAAAAAAAATTATTAACAGATTGAAAGTATTTTTGAAAATCATTCTTATAATACAAAAGAGTAGTTTTTCGTATGTGTGTCATTCATTCAGTTTGTCCGCAATGGTTAAGAATAGGCGACGGCGCCCATTTCG
>LR562502.1:21958-54042 GCA_900536345.3 Caenorhabditis sp. 39 LS-2015
TAAAGTCGATCAGTTCTTCAAGTGTTAGACACTTACTGACCACGAATTTCAAGCTTTGAGAATACTTGGTGGCGATATCCGTATTTGGCCTGATTTAGCAGGAGGAAAACTCAAAAAGGAAAACCTCTAGGTTAGGAGCCTGTTGATCTAGAGATTTGTTGGGTACCCCTGGAATTTTTTTGCAAACTTTTCCAAAAAAAAGGAACTCCAAGCCAGATAATAGCAGAACCCTAGACACCCCTAGATAGAGCAAGAAACGATGTATTTAATTAGGTGTTTCAAATGAATAGGGTTCTCAATCGCGCAATTATTTCCAAATGGATTACTGTTTTTTTTTGGCAAAATGCGTTTCTTGACCTAGAAAACGCAAGTGGTGACGCGACACGCAACTTTCTACTCTTAGAGCGACTGCAGTCAAATGTTTCACCAAGATGTTATGCGCTTTTAAACAGTTGCCCAAAAATAATAAATGCGTTTAGTTACAATTACGTAACGTTACGTTGCAAAACATAGAATCTCCTCAATTGGAATCCCGAGTAGGTGTCGTAAGAGGCACGTCTCTCGATTGGAATTCGTTGTTTTTCTATGTCCACGTATAATAAGAAACGGTTATTAGGAGTAGTTTAAAAGAAGCGTAATCCAGCTGGAACCGGCGGCGATAGCCGCCGGAGCCAGGCTGGTTGAAAAAAAACAAATTAAAATTTTTTAAGTCCTCTAAATATATTTTTTTTAATTTTTAAAAAAATAAAAATAATTTTTATCCAAAAATTAATTTTTCAAATAAAAAAAATTTCAAACTCCATTTCAAAATCAAAATTAATTTTTATAAAAATTTAAATTTAAAAAAATTATTTTCAAATTAATTATCAAAAACTCACAGCGTTCTCGGGTCCTCTATTCCATTTCCCAGCTGGAATCCCTCTCGTTCAGCGATTTTTGCGTGTAAACGTGGATTATACGAAGTTCCACCGTACTCCGGGCGGTAAGTACCAGTATGAGATGATAGTTTCGGGTAGGAAAACATCTGAAAATAAAAATTAAAAATTGAGGAAAAAATGGAAAAAAATCATTTTTTTCGATTTCCGAAATTTTACATCAAAAATCGGAAATTTCAAAATTTTCAAGTGATTTACAAAAAAAAATCAATGAAAAATCAGATTTTGTCAATAAAAAATTTGAAAATCCAAATGAAAATTGAAAAAATCCTATTTTTCCAAAAACCACCGGGATTTTCGAATTTTCGCAATTTTCAACGGAAACTTTGAATGTTTCTAGTGATAAAAACTGCAAAAAACCGTTTTTTCTAGTAAATTCAAGCCAAAAATCGGTCAAAACCGTCGAAAATTGGCTAAACTCTGGAAAATTGAAATTTCTGAATATTCGAGGGAAACCGTAAGATTTTAGAGATTTCTGGTGATAAATACTGATAAAAACAACAATTTTATAAACAAAAATAACAAGAAAAGCAAGAAATCCGAGAAAAAACTGGCGAAAATTATGAAAATTCTGGAAAATTTAAATTTCTGAATTTTCGAGGAAGAACCTGGGGTTTTAGAGATTCCTGGTGATAATCAATGATAAAAAATATTAATTTTATGAATAAAAATAACAAAAAAATAGAAAAATCCGAGAAAAAAAGAGAAAAAAACCGGCGAAATCTTACGAAAAGCATTGAAAAAACAAATAAATAAATTCAAATTGAAAAGTGCGATAGGGCGCGTTTGCATCATCATCTCCAGTTCAAATTGATTTTCCTCATGTTTACCCGGTCACTTTAATGCTTTCCCGACGGTTTTTGACCGTTTTTGTTGATTTTTTCGAGTTTTTACGTTAAAAATTTGTTTTTTCTAGTTGTTTTACACTTATTTTCATCGAAAATCACCCTGGAATATGGGGAAATTGAGAAAAATAGATTTTTTCAAAAATATTGCGAAATTTCTTTATCTAATGTGGAAAAAGTGATGAGTCATTGGATTTTTTGTTGATAAACATTGATAAACTATGATTTTTCGTTTATTTTTTTGGCTTTTTCGTGAAAAACTTGGGGTTTTATTGATTTTTCGTATTTTTGAAAAAAAAAAAATTTTAGCCATGGATTTTCTCTTCGGAAGACGCAAAACTCCCGCCGAGATGCTGCGGCAGAATCAGCGAGCGCTGAATAAGGTAAATTTCAATTTTTAAATTTTTTTTTTCCAGAAAAAAAATGATTTTTTTCAATTTTCAGGCGATTCGTGAGCTGGACAGAGAACGGGCTCGTATGGAAGCCCAGGAGAAGAAAATCATTGCGGATATTAAGAATATGGCGAAGAAGAATCAGATGGTGAGGTGGAAATTGAAAAAAAATTTTTTTTGGATTTTTTGAATTTTTTTTTGAAATTTTATTTAATTAAACAAATTTTTTTTTTTAATTTTTTGAGATTTTATTTAATTTTTAAAAAATATTTCTTTGGATTCTGGATTTATTTTTTAATTTGAAAATTCAAATTTCACGGAAAATTGAGTATTTTGAATTTTTTAAAATCAAATTTTTGAAAAAAAAAAATTCAAAAATTTTATTTCATTTTTTAGTAATTTTCTGAACTTTTTAATTTTTTTTTAGTTTTCAAAATGTAAATTCCACGAAAAACTGAGTTTGGTGGGTTTTAAATTCTGAGTTTTTTTTTAATTAAAAAAAAAACAAATTTTGAATTGAAATTTGAAAAAAATAGAAAAATTAATTTTTCCGAATTGAAAAAATATTTTTATTTTTAAAAAATCCAAAAAAAAAATTGAAAATCCAGAAAAAATATTCAATTGTTTTCCAGGATTCCGTCAAAGTCATGGCCAAGGATTTGGTCCGAACTCGTCGATATGTGAAGAAATTCATCATGATGAAGGCGAATATTCAGGTGAAATTTGACAAAAAAAAAAATAAAAATTAAAAAAATTGAAAATTGATTTTTTTTGTTCCAGAAAAATTCGTAAGATAGTAAATATTTTTGAAAAAAATATTTTTTGGGATTTGGATAATTTTAGAAAATTTTGAGAATTAAAAAAAATTCGCCATGATTTTTTCATCGAATTTTTTTATTTTTGAAAAAATTCAAAATTTGAAATTATCGATTTTTTTAATTAAAAAAATAAAACCAAATTTATTTGAACTTTATTATTTTTTGAAAAATTGGAGGAAAATTCATTTTTTTTTCTGATTTTTAAAAACAATTTTAAAAAAAATCGAACTTTATCAACAAAAAAAAAAAAATTTCGCTGGTTTTTCTGAAAATTTTATCTCCTTTTGTTTGAATTTTTCAGCATTTTCCAGGCGGATAAAATCAGAAATTTTTCAATTTTTTTTCAAAAATTTCAAAATTTTCCAGGCGGTCTCCCTCAAAGTCCAGACCCTAAAATCGCAAGACGCGATGGCTTCGGCGATGAAAGGAGTGACAAAAGCGATGCAATCGATGAATCGACAGCTAAATTTGCCGCAAATTCAGAAGATTATGATGGAATTCGAGCGGCAGTCGGAGATAATGGATATGAAGGAAGAAGTGATGGGAGACGCTATTGATGATGCTCTTGGAGAGGCCGGAGATGACGAGGAGAGCGATCAGATTGTTAATCAGGTGAGAAAATTCGGAAGGAGGGGGAAAGGGATTTTTTTTAGCATTTTTGGATTTTTTTCTGAATTTTTGGAATTTTTTAGAATTTTTATTGATTTTTTTATACAGGGTTTTTCAAAAAAATTTGAAATTTTTTATGAATTTAAAAAAATCGAAAAGTATTTCTAGATTTTTTCTACATTTTTTGCAGAATTTTAACAAAGGAAAAAAAATTTCCAACTTAAAAAAAAATTCGGTTTTTTTAAAAAAATATTTTCCAGAATTTTTTTTCAAATTTTTTTTTTAAATGCAAAAATTTTCGAGATTTATTGCTGAATTTATTATTATTTTTCGCAAAATTTTCAGAATTTTTTCCGAATAATTTTCGATTTTTAAGAAAAAAATACGAATTTTTCAGATTTTTTTTTTCTAAATTTTTTTAGAATTTTGCAGAGTTTTATATTAGAAACGAAAAACCTCTCCAAATTTTTTTTTAATTAGAGAATTGGAATTTTATTTAGGTTTTTTTGGGATTTTCTCCTATAATTATTTCTTCACGAAAATTTTTCTAAAAATTCCAAAAATTTAAAATTAAAAAAAATATATATAAAAAATAATTTTTTCAATATTTTCAAAAGTCTCGAATTTTCTTTAAATACCCGAATTTCAAAAAAAAAAAATCGATTTTCCATTTTCCAGGTCCTCGACGAGCTGGGTATCCAGATGGGCGAGGAGATGGCCGGATTGCCGAATGCTGCCGGTGGATTGACCGCTGGAGGCGAGAAGGTGAGTCTGAGGGGGGTACTGTAGCCTCAGGATTACTGTAGTTTGCCGTTTTTTACCTATAAGGTGAAGTTGCTCCGACGAAGTGTCTCACAGCAATAAAATTGAAATTTTCAAAATTCCAATCGATATTATGCGTTCCTGAGATTTTTTAAGAGTTGAGATTCAAACGCGGTGACGGGTCTCGCCACGACTTTCTTCTTTCTTTTGTTGAAAAACTACTGTAGAAGCGAATCAACGTAGTTTTTCAAAAAAAAGAAGAAATTCGTGGCGAGACCCGTCGCCGCGTTTGAATCTCAACTCGTACAGTCTCAGAGACGCATAATACCCTTCAACATGGTGCATCAACTGTCCTTTTTGCAGACCGGACGCCAAGCGGTCGCCGCAGGCGGAGGAGGAGGCCCAGCTGCGTCGAACGCCGTCGACGACGATCTTCAGGCTCGTCTGGATCAACTGAGACGAGAGTAACGATGCAAATGCGCTCCATTGAACACACGGATCACTCTTTTTTGAATTCCCTTGGATTACTGTACCTATACCCCATCTATTCCTGAAAAATGAAAACAAACTCGGCAAGCAATTGGTTTATTTTTGGATTTTTAGAAAAATGGAAAATTGGAAAATTGGAAGCCCTGATACACTGAAAATTGCGGCAGAAAGCGGTTTTGGGTTACTGTAGGTTGGTTGGGTTACGGTAGGTCGACTCAAACCGAAGTGGTCGTCGGGAAGAAGCGACGAATGGTCTCGTCGCGCTCATATCGCTCTTTGATATGAACGACCTCTTCGTAGGGTTGCTGGGTGGTGGGTCTCGACTGGAAATTTGAATTTTTTCAAAAAATTCGGATTACTGTAGCTACATACCGTAGGCGCCGACGAATGGCGACTTTTCACGCTTGGCGACCGAGCGCGTTGCGGTTTTTGAGGCACTGGTGGCGACCGGGTTACTGTAGGTTGGGTCCTGAAGCGAAATTTGAAAAATTTGGGATTTTGGATTACGGTAGCTACCGTACCTCTCCTGGTTGTATGGGATATGCACTGGGGCTCCTTTGGAAGGAGTTCTGAAAGTTTTTGGGTTACTGTAGGTCCTAGGGTTACGGTAGCTGTGTTACTGTACCCCTACCCACCTGTCATCCCTCGACGGTATACTCGGAGTTTTGGAGATCCCCCTAGAAACATGGATTACTGTAGCTCTCGGGTTACTGTAGCTCACCGGGTATACGGTAGCTCCTGCACATCGGGTCTCGCCACGAATGAAGATCGTAGTGGGTCGGGTTGCGGGTTACGGTAGCTGTTTTCGCGTCGAGACCCAGGTTGGCGGGTTATTGGCGCCGCGGGGGATCTGGCGGGAGGATTACGGTGGATTTGGTATGGGGGTACGGTAGGATTACTGTACCTGTCCTCTGGATAGGCGGGAAGGGTGGCGGACGATTTGAAAGAGCTTCTGGAATCAGGGTTACTGTAGGTTGGTTGGGTTACTGTAGCTAGATTGGCCTACTGTAGCTTCCTCTGGGGTTACTGGATTACTGTAGGTTCATCTGGGGTTACGGTAGTTACTATGGGCTACGGTAGCTCCATTTAGGGTTACTGTAGTTTCGCTTAGGGTTACTGTAGCTTTGTCTAGGTTACTGTGGCTAGAATGGGTTACTGTAGCCTTATCTAGGGTTACTGTAGCAATATCTAGGATTACGGTATGTCGTTTGGGTTACTGTAGCTAGAAAAGGTTACGGTAGCTAGGATTGGTTATTGTAGCTCCATCCGGGTTACGGTAGCTCTATCTGGGTTACGGTATCTTCATCTGGAGTTACGGTAGCTAGATTTGGTTACTGTAGCTAGATTGGGTTACTGTAGCTCCATCTAGGATTACGGTATCTCCATCTGGGTTACTGTAGCTCCCCGATCACCGTACCTTGTCGATTTTTGCTCTGGATTGTAGGTACTCGGCGTCTTGGAAATTCCTCTGAAAATTTGCATAGCTACAGTAATCCAATCTACAGTAATCCTACCTTGAAAACGGCAACACTTCCAGCGGATTCTCACGACCGTACCTAAACGGATTACTGTAGCTCGCTAGGCATACTGTAACTCACTTTCCGTAGTCCAACTCTTCGGGACTTTGGCGTTGAGTTGAGCGTCTGAAATGGAATTGGATTACTGTAGGATTACTGTAGGTACCTGTCAATGACGTCAGCGGCGCGACTGGAGCTCACGGATTGGACGATTGGGGATCTGGAAGAGGAAAAGGAAGGTACAGTAGGCTACAGTAACCCTACAGTAACCCGAGGGTTACTGTAGGGTTACGGTAGGCCTACGGTAGGTCTAGCTTACCGTTCCTTTGATTGGATGGTGGATGATGGGTATCTTTGACGGGGGTAATCGTGATCGTGATCGCTGAAATTTTGGAGGTACAGTAACCCGAACTACAGTAATCCTTGGCAAGCTACAGTAATCTCAACTTAAGTCCAGTTACCTACAGTAACCAAAAAAGTACAGTAACGTTGGTAAGCTACAGAATTCTCCTAAACTACAGTATCTCTCAATCCGACATCGACTAACCTACAGTAATCGGAATCTAGGTTGAGCTACAGTAATCCTTGGCAAGCTACAGTAACCCGAAAAGTACAGTAATCCCATCTACAGTACCTCTTCTTCTCCACAGATTGATGATGCTGCTGATGATCCGGATGACGTGGAATTCGAGGAAAGCCGTCGTCGACGTGAATCGGAATGGTTCGGGAGGAGGAACTGGAGAAAAGGGGGAAATTTGAAAATTTGAGAAAAAAATTAAATTTAAAAAAAAAATTGAACAAAAAACTTTTCTTTGAAAAAAAAATTAATTTTAGGATTTTTTTAAAAATATTTTTTTTTTAAATTTTGATTTAACTTATTTTTTTATAAATTGAATTTTTCAAAAATTAATGAGTTTTTTGAAAATTGTAAAAAAAATTTAGATAAAAAAATCTGAGAAAAAAAATTTTCAAATTTTTTTTTTCAAAAGGTTTCCGCGTATCCTCCGCGTGCCCAAAACTGCAATTTGACATGGTATCACTATGATTTTCAAATTCGCAGTGCGATTCTGAGCAGAATGAGTATAATAATGACTAGGTTAGGACGAAAAAAGTTTGGTTCCGCAAGCCTTCCGCGTGGTCTTCCGCGCGGAAGAAAGATCAAAATTTGAACTCTAGGCAATATGGGTATCAATCGATTCCAAATCGCCTGGTGAACAAGAAAATTGATGTCTAACGATTAGGCAAGCCGCTATCCAAGGATTAGCCAAGGTTTAGGCAACCGCGGCGAAAGGGGCCAGCTAAAAACTGGAAAATACTGAAAATTGGCGAAAATTTCGGAAAAATCGCGATCTTGAAAAGGAAAAAATTAGCAAATTACAAAATTTAAAAAATCGAATTTTTAAAAATCAAAAGATCAAAAACTTAAATTTTTTTTAGATTTTTTTTTTAAATTTTCAAACTCACCGTAGTTGTTCACCATGTCTTCTAAACGGAATAGTCATCACTTCGTTCTCTTTTCTCAGCAAAGTTGTCTGAATCGGAAGTCTTCTACCAGTCATTTTGTCGTCGGAATACTCAGTTCGAACTGCTTCTGGTTGTGACGGGTCTCGAAGCGATAATATAGCCGCAGAGCGAGAAGGGCGGAGCTTAGATTGGCGGGAACTAAAATATAAATTAGAAAAAACAAAAAAAAAACAAAAAAAATTGATGAAAAAAAATTTTTTTTTTTAGTCAACAAAAAATGACTCACATGTCGTCTAGTTTCTCTATTTCAATCTCGTCCAAAGTGTAAGTTGGCTCTATTGGAGGATGCGGAGGCTTGAAATACACCTGAAATGATTATAGTGGGCCTCGCAGCGAATTGCGAATGTTTGGAATTTTTTGGGATTTTTTTTGATGAAATTTGGTGGATTTTGAAATTTTTGCCAATTTTTTCAAATTTATGTTACAAGCTGAAAAAAAATAATGCAAAAATTGATAAAATTTGAAAAAAAATTTCGAAAAATTTTTTGAAATTAAAATTTTTTTTGGAATTTCATTTTTTTCAATTTTTAATCTTGAAATATAAATACTTTCATTTTTAAATTTCAAAATAAAAATAATTTTATTAAAAATTTGAGAAAAAAACAATTTTTCAAAAATTAAAATTCAAAAAATCGAAATGTTCCAAAATTTTCAAATTATCGATTTTTTTCAGATTTTTTCCGATTTTTCCAATTTTTACACTTTGAAAATTACAGATAAATTAATTTTTAAGCTTTTGCACAGTTCAATTATTGACTTTTGTGCCCAAATTATCGATTTTTCAAAAAAAGGTCAATAATCACTCGATTATCGATTTTTTGTCATTTTCACTGAAATTTATACATTTTTTTGTTTTTATTCGCCAAAAAAATGAAATTTCACAAATTCTGAGCAATAGTGCTCAAAAAATAATTGATTTTCCATTTAACAAAAATCGATAAATCGACGACGACGATTATCGATTTTTCATCATTTTCTCTGAAAATTATCGATTTTCCACCGGTTTTTTTGCTAAAAATTTCAATCCCAGCGCATTTA
Organism: Caenorhabditis sp. 39 LS-2015; assembly: GCA_900536345.3. Classification (NCBI taxonomy): domain Eukaryota; kingdom Metazoa; phylum Nematoda; class Chromadorea; order Rhabditida; family Rhabditidae; genus Caenorhabditis; species Caenorhabditis waitukubuli. Next base: position 30,888 of record LR562502.1, read on the forward strand.
CAGCTATTTTCAAGCAAATTCTCCTCAAAAAGTGTTGACTTTCCGACAAAAAAATCGATAATTGAAAAAAAATTTATCGATTTTTGTCATTTTTCATTTGTCCTGAAAATTATTGATTTTCTTATAGTTTTTCGTCAAAAAAACATTATTTAGCCGTTTTCCATCGAATTTCCACCGAAAATTATCGATTTTTTTTCAAATTTCGTCAATGAAAAAATGAAAAAAAAACGCACATTAATTTTCAGCTTTCCCACATTCTTCTTCTCCTCCAAATCGGCTCTTCCCGGTGTATAAGGCCGTCCGGTTGACGAATCCACAAAAACATCATGCGAATACACGAATCGCTGATTCGCCACGTCTTCAGAAGCGATTCTGGACGATTCGGATGACGATGAGTCGATGTGTCGCAAATTATTGAGATTCGCGGGATCATGCGCGCCGAGGATTACGATAGGATTACGGTTCTCGTCGGTTTTCACGTTTTTCACGTATTCCTCGTACATTGGAAGCGGCCTTTTCGCCTCTGACAACGGAATTCCTTCGGTTTTCGATCTTGGTGTTGATTTTTCCGGTGTTGGAGGTATTACTTGATACCGAGGGGCCTGGGAACGCACTGATGGAGAAACGGACCTTCTTGTGTACTTCTGAAGTTGAAAAATTGCTTGATTTCCAAATGTATCGATTTTTTATTTCCCACCTCAATTTCCTTATAATCATAGAGCTCTGTGAGTATATCAGTGAACTGGGCTGATGGAACACGAACTATGGGGAAGTTTTCGTTAGTCCAGTTGTTTTCGCGGCTGAAAATGGGATATGGAACGAGAAAAAAAAAGATTTACCTCCATGGGGACTCGAACCCCCGACCCCCCCGAAGCAAAAGCAAGCGCGCTAGCCACTCGGCCATCTCTGCAACACCGGTCGACCCGCGCAATGTCCTTATAACCGCGCGCTTTTCCCGATTTCCGCTGCTTTCTCACCTCCTCAAAACCGGAGAAGTTTGACTCCTCTCACCATCCTTGAGAATATTTACGACTTCCGGCGGGAAATCCTCCACAGGACCCAGCGGACGAGTTGTCACTTCTTTAGAGTACGTTTCGGAGATGGCATGGTACGGTTGATGGCAAGAACGGGACTCTGGAAGTGGGATTTTTGAAAAAATCGGGAAAATTCAAATTTACGTCTTCTTGGCAGTGTAGAATCGCGATTCCTAGACATGTTTCTACTCATTTTTGCGGAAAATTGAGATTTTTAAAATAAATTTCTGAAAAAGAAGTTTTTACGTTTTTTTGTTTTGGAAAAAATACAACGGAGCTATAAAAAGGGCAAAAAAGCGAAAATTATGAGAAAATGCATAAGAAAATGGCCGAGAGACAGGAAGCGCCTTGGGAGAAATGGCGGATTGAATTTCATAAATACACACACAAACATACCAAAAAAGGGGAAAATGAGGGGTGGTCGGTGGGAAAATTGGAATATTTCGATTTTTTAGTGAAAAAATGAGGGAATATGAACAAAAACCACAAAAAACTCCAAAAATTGCATACCAGACCTGAAAGATTTTCGGAAGAGTGTTATGCGCCTTTAAGATTTATGGGTTACGGTGGATTACTTTTTTTTTGGGGTTTGGAGAGAATTTTTGAGTTATTTTAGGTGAAAACTGACAAAACTTAATATTTTTGACACTAAATTAATTAAAATAGCAATAATTTACTTGTTTTCTAAAAAAATCATGAAAAAGCTCGGAAATTCGCTAAAAACATAGCTACAGTAATTTAAAGGCGCAGCACACAATTTGTCTGCAACACCGATAACAACAAGTTGTTATGCGTCTTTAGGTTACTGTAGTTTCTATTATTTTTTTTTATTTTTTGCTGTTTTTTCAGATTTTCACAGGGATTTTGGTGTTTTTACGATTTTTATCTAGAAAATGTGCGATTTTTCAATTTTTAAGCCGAAAATTCCATAGGAAAACAGAAAAATTCCTGCAAAAATATGAATTTAGGGGAAATAGACTTTTTTTCAAAAAACCGCTTGGAATCGCTATTTTCCTCGCTTTTTTTAGGTTAGAATCGTTTAAATTTGAATGGAAACTGAAGAAAAAACATGAAATATTGGAAAAAACAAGGTATATTTTGCTTTTTTGAGGTTTTTTCAGAGAAATTCAAATTTTTTCGAAAATTCTTGATTTTTTACTGTAGAAATGTAGAAATCTATGAAATGTGTGCTCAAAATACTCATAATCCGCAGTTTATGTGAAAAATTTAATAGTTCCGCGAAAAAATCGAGAAAAACCCATTTTTTTTCTAAATTTTTTCGATGATTTTTGAAAAAAAAACCAAATTTTCGTTAATGGAGCTCCAAATCCATCAAAAGTGTACATATATACGTGTACACCAGCCGAAATGAAATGGGATGGCCAATTGATGTTCAGTAGCGAATACGAATATGACAGGTGCCCCCTCTTCCCCACTTGGAGGGCTCCAAGTGGTGAAGAGGCGACGGGAAGACGACTTCCCTTGCCCGGAAGACATCCTAAAGACGGGAGGATGATCCGTAATGCCGAAAAGCTTCTTTTCGCTGTGTTTTAGTGTATATTGACTGACAACTTTTATATGTATAGCACAGCACAGGTGTGGAAAAAGGGGAAAGTAGTGGTCAGTCACTGGTGGTTTTTAGTCAACATTGCGTTGCGTTGCTTTTTTGTTTTTTTAAGGTACGAATGGAAAATTGGGCGAAAAGTACGTATGTTGACTAAAAGTAACAAATCCAGAAAAGAGAAGAAAATTAGAAATTCCAAAAATTGAAAAAAAGAATTAATTTTTAAATATATTTTTTTTCGAAATTTCAAAATTTTTTTCCCATAATAAAGGCTGATGGAGTTTGGTGGAACATGGGGGGATGGGAATTTACAAAAGATATTAAAATATGGAGTTTTTCTTTTTTTTTTTTTTAATTTTTGAATTTTTGAAAATTTTTAAATTAATTTTTAGTTTTTTTAGGAAAAAATGGGAAATTGCGAAATGTGACAAAATGTGAAATTTTTAATTAAAAAATTTTTTTTTTTGAATTTTTCCAATTTTTTCTTGTTTTTTCTTCAAATTCTTAAGAAAAATCGGTGAATTTTTAAGATTATTTTTGCGAAAATTCGGAAAAAATTGCGTCCGCTTTTAAAAATCTTAAATTTATTTTCAACGATTTTTTGCATTTTTTTTAAATTTTTTTAAAGCAATTTTTTTTGGAAAAATTGCGGAAATTTCGAAACACGCATTTATTTTTTTTTTTCTCTCATATTCTTCTTATTGAAACCTTTTTTTAATTTGGCAAAAAATGTTTTTAAAAATTCGAAAAAAATTTTAAAGGCGCACATTTTTTCTAATGTTTTGTTTTTTTTAAATTTATCTTTGATTGAATTCGGTGTTCATCTTTAGTTTTGAAAAGGAAACATTTGGGAAAAATGGCGAAAAATTCAAAAAAAAATGACAAAAATTGGTTTCTTTTCAATTTTTTCAAATTGTTATAATTTTTATAATGCCAATTTTTAAAGACGCACATGATTTTTATTACGTTTCAAAAAAATCTTATCTAGTTTACCTGTTTTTCATAAAAATTTCAGGAAATCAAAAAATTAACATTTTGGAAAAATTCGAAATTTTGAAAAAAAAACTTTTTTTTATTTAAATTTTTTTCTCATTTTTTTTGCATTTTTCCATACATTTGAGTCTAGTTTAAATCAAAAAAACACAACTTTGAAAAAAAAAATTGAAAAAAAATTAAATCGTCAATCGCCGGGTGTCATTTTGTGTTGAACAAACAGAGACAGTTGAAAGTCGCCGAAACAGTGGTTTTTATGAAAGTTTTTGTTTGTTTTTCCGTTTTGCGAAGAGAAAACACTCGAAATGACACAGAAAAACGAGGATAAGGGGCCTAAGCGGCCCCCCGAAAAATGGGTTAGTGGGAGCGGGAATTCAATTTTTTTTTTTTTGAATTTTTGAGAAATTTTTCGAAAAATTGTTGAATTTCGAACAGAAAACTTGATAAGAATGCTGAATAGATACTTAATTTTTATGCAAAATTTAAAAAAATGAAATCAAAAAATTTTCTAAAAAAAAAAATTTTTTTTTGGGTCTTGCCACGAAAATTTTAAATTTTAGTTTTTCACTAATTTGAGTAAATTTTATAGTTTCTTTTGATGAAAATATGTTAAAAACACAAAATTTAAGTTGAAAATCCGCTAAATCGGGTCTCGCCACGATTTCGAAAGAATTCTCGGTTTTCTGGGAAAAATTCAATTGTTTACCAGTTTTTTCGATTAAAAACTTAAAAATCAGTTAAAATTTAACGTTTTCCGAATAAAAAAATCCATGAAACGTTAGTTTTCAGTGAAAATTGGGAAATCGTGGCGAGACCCATTTTTGAAAAATTGAAATTTTTGGTTTTTTATTTTTTTTGAATTTTTTAAGGATAAAATGGTGTTTTTCAGCGGGAATTTGATATTTTTAAACTCTGCAAAAATTATTTGAAAACAGAAAAAAATAAAAAATTTTGAAAAAAAATTTCAAAAAAAATTCCGAAAAAAGTACTCGACTTTTTTCTAGTACTTATACACCTAAGAACTGGTTTTCCCAGTGTTTTCCAATAGAGATAGACCGTTTTTTGTATATAAAAAAATAAAATAGAAAAAATAAACGAAAATATTTGAAAATCCTGCTCAAATTGTCAATGGCAACCCGGAAAGAAAGTGCAAGTTTTACGATTTTTCGGCTTTTTTGTAGGAAAAGAAAAAGGACTTAAAAATGACGAATTTCATGTTCTCTGCCCATTTTTATGCGTTTCAGCCCAATGTTTTCCCATTTTTACTTTTGTTTTTGGAATTTTTTGATTGGATTTTTCATTTTGCTCACTTTTTCCCATTTTTTCGCATTTTCTCATGATTCCCATTTATTTTTTTATCACATTATTTTTCTTTTTCAAATTTTGATAAATTCTTTTTTCAAAAAAAAAAATCATTTTCCCTTTTTTCCAGACTTTTCCAGTCAAAATTGGCAATTTTTAACTTTTTCTGTTATTTTATTTAAAGGCGCATGCAATTAAATGGCCGAGATATCTCACCACGGCCCGCGGACACCTCGGCCGTGTACTCCTCTCGGACAACTCGGCGCGACTTTCGAAAATGGATTTTGGTTGGCGGGAATCGAACGGATTTTTTGGTTTTTCTTGGATTTTGGCGGTTTTTTGTATTATTCTTGTTATTATCATCATTTTTTGAAGGTTTCTAACTGGTTCACCTAAAAAATTGAGAGAAAATTGAGGTGGAAATGGCATTTTTCCAAAATTCACCTATTTTTTCATTTTTTTTGGTTTTTCTCAAATTTTTCCGATTTATTGTGATACTTTTGTCATTTTCAGCTTTTCTTGAAGGGTTCTGGCTGGTTTACCCAGAAATATGTGAGAAAATTGAGTTGGAAATGACACTTTTACAAAATTCAGAATTTTTTCATTTTTTTGGTTTTTCTTGAGTTTTGGCAGGTTTTTTGTGATACTTTTGTCATTTTTAGTGATTTTTGAAAGTTTCTGTTTGGTTTACATAGAAAAATGTGTGAAAATTGAGGTAAAAATGAGATTTTTCAAAAGTTCAGAGTTTTTTCATTTATTTTTTATTTTTCTTGACTTTCACCGGTTTTTTGTGTTTTTTTAGCAATTTTCAATGGTTTTTGGTTGGTTTATTTAAAAAACTATGAAGAAATTTAGATGCATATGCCATTTTTCAAACATTCACTACTTTATCTTTTTTTTGGATTTTCTTGGATTGCTGCTGTTTTTTGTGTTTTTTTTTAGTATTTTTATTCATTTTCACACGTTTCTGACTGGTTAACATGGAAAAATGTAGGAAAAAGCTGGAAAAATTGAGCTGGAGTAGGAATTTTTCAAGAATTCACCCATTTTTCAGTTTCTATGGTTTTTCCATGGATTTTGATAGTTTTCCTTTGAATTTTTCAATGATTTGAATGTTTTCAGATTGTTTACACTGGAAAAATGTGTAAAAATTGAGCCAGAAGTGGAATTTTTCGAAAATTCACCTTTTTTTAAAATTGTATGTGGTTTTTCTCGAATTTCTGTGTTTTTTTTGGTTTTTTTCATAGTTTCCTTCAATTTTTCAGTGTTTTGATGGGTAATACGAAAAAAAGGCGAGAAATTTGAGGCGGAAATGGTTTTTTTTTTCAAAAATGCACATTTTGTCAGTTTCCTTGTGTTTTCATTGCTATTAACAACAAAATTGACTCATAACCGTTTCAAAAATGTTATTTTCAATTAAAAAATCTCATTTTTGTTCTCATCCCTCTTTTCACCTTCTTTTTTTTCATTTCTCCCATCTCTTTCCTATTTTTCCTTATTCTCCTCATCTAAAAGCTTCAAAGAAAGCATTTTCTCTTCTAATTACCATGTTAGCATCCAAAAGAAGCCATTTGAGCAGAAAGCAGAGAAAGAGCCACTTTCTGCCGCCTCTAATCCGTCTGAAACGCGCCTTTTCCCGTTTCTCTCGTCGTCTGGCTCTCTCTCGCCTCGTCACTCTCTCGTCTATTTCGAAAATTTTGTGTTTTCGGCGCATTTGAAGTCAACGTCGATAGTTTTTATTGGAAACTCTTCATTTTCAGCCAAAAATGGAACAAACTGCCCCGGCTGCCACCCAAAACAACCACAATGTCTGGCTTTTCTACCCGAATCTCATCGGCTATGGACGCATCGTGCTGGCCGTTCTCTCGATGTACTACATGTCGACAGCGCCGTGGTGTGCCATGATTTGGTGAGGTTTTGAGGGAAAATTGGAAAAATTTGAGGAGAAACGGTGGAAATTTGGATTTTTGTGGGGAAATTGAGAGTTTTCGTGATTTTTTTGGAAAAAATTGTTAATGGCGCAGAAAATGACAAGTTTTTGATTTTTTTTGATTATGTTCTCTAGATTTCAATTATTATTTTTGAAAAAAGTATTTTTTCCCATATTTTTGTGAATTAAAAAAAATATTTAAATTACAAAAAAAAATACATTTTTTATTTAAATTTTTTTGATTACAAAAAATATTTATTTCTGTGTTTGAAATTTTAAAAATTACAAAAAAAATTATTCAATTGATTAATTTTGTAAATATAATTTTTTCCATATTTTTAAAAATTACAAAAACTATTTCTTTTCCCGATTTTTCAATTTTAAAAATTACAAAAATATTTTTTTCATAAATTTTTAGCTTTTTTCCTAAAAAAATTAATTTACAAAAATTCCACAAAAATGTTTTGATTTTTCTTGATTTTGCCTATTTTTCATCAAATTGAACCAGAATTTTCAATTTTCGACTTTCAGCTACGCCCTGAGCGCCGGATTAGACGCTTTCGATGGATGGGCGGCCCGTACTTACAACCAGTCATCGAGATTCGGAGCCATGTTGGATCAGCTCACTGATCGGTGAGATTATAGGGATTTTTCAATCTAAAAATTGGAGAAATCCATTCCAGATGTGCTCTTCTCGCTCTCGTCATGGCGCTGTGCAAGTTCTACCCGAATTGGCTGTTTATGCTCCAGGTTGGTAGAAAAAATGGGAGATTTTGGAGGGAAATTGCTGAAAATCGTTGGAAATCATTGGAAATCTGCAATTTCCTTTCGTTCAGCTCTCGGCCGTCGTCGACATTGCCAGCCACTGGCTCCACCTCCACGCCACTGATCTCTCGGGTGCCAGTAGCCATAAACAGAGCTCCAACTGGCTTCTGAATCTGTATTATACGGATCGCATGTTCCTCGGATTCATGTGCGGCGGAAACGAGGCGTTCTACATTTTACTGTACATTAGAGCGTTCTGGGCAGGTTAGTTTTTGGGGAAAATGAAAAAAATTATTAAAAAAAATATTTTTGCCAAGAAATAAATAGAAATAATGAAAAAAAATATTTCTCATTTTAAAAAAATTAAGAAATTAAAAAAATGGTTTTTTGTGATTTTTAAACTTGAAAATTCATTGAAAACAAATTTGTTGTAATTTTTAAAATTGAAAATGTATTGAATACGAATTTGTTGTAATGTTTAAAAAAATATATTTAAAAAAAATTTTCTCGTAATTTTCGAAATTAAAATTATGAAAAATCGATTTTTGTGATTTTTAAATTTGAAAATATAGGAAAAACGTATTTTTTTAAATTGTAAAAGTTACAAATTTATTTTAAAAAATTGGTTTATTTTAAATTGAAAATGTCTGAAAAAAAAATTTTGCTGTAATTTTCTAAAATTTAAAATACGAAAAACGAATTTTCGCAATTTTGTAAACAATATATTTCTTTTCAAAATCAAATTCAAAAAAAATTGGAAATCAAACAGAAAATATTGTTTTTTTTTCGATTTTAAAATATCAAATTCAAAAAATCCAGGACCGCTGATCTTCGGTGCATTCCATTTCATGTCCATCTTCCCACTGGTCGCCTTCCCGATTGCATTCGTAAAATCGGCAATCTCTGTGGTTCACATGTACACTGCCGCTGAAATGGTCGTGGCTCATGACGTGAAACTCCGTTTGGCTGCCGAGCAGAAGAGCCAGTAGGCCAGAAAAAAAAGTGAAAATTTTAAAAAAATCAGAAAATAGTGAAAATTGGGAAAATTCTTCTGGAAATTTGGAATTTTTTAAAGAAAAATTTCCAGAATCTTCTCTAATTTTTTCCAATATTTTTACATTTTTCGTAATTTTTTCTGCAATTTTGATTTAATTTTTTTTAAATTTAATTTTTCTCCAAATTTTGACGGTTTTTTCTAATTTTTGACATCTAAATTTTTGGAAATTCCGTGAAATTTCTTTCGAAATGTTGAAATTTGTTTTTAAAATTTAAATTAAATTTTCAAAATTTACCCATGATTTTTTTGAACTTTTCTCGATTTTTCTTCAATTTTTTCTAATTTTCTTCATTTTTTTCTCAAAAAATTTCAAAAATTCTCAAAAAAAAAATTAAAAATGTCCAATTCCAATCTTCTCCCTTTCCCCGACCGTCAATTCCATTTCCCCCATGTCCATGAGCTTTATAGTCCATTTAGTGCTTTGATAATCTCGAAATTCTCCAAAAATCGCTGCTTTATCGCTTTTCTCAGTGAAAAAGTCATTTTTTCCAGTTTTTCCTACTTAATATCGTAAAATCCTTATTTCCCGCTGTCCTTTGACTAGATTTATTAGTTGTGAACATTTTTATTTATTTTTTAAACTCTGATAATGTATTATATTATATTTATTGCACATATTATATATTTTTAATAAATATTAGATTTAGAATTTTTTTTCTCAATTTTTTGTGTTTTTTCATTGGTTTCTAGCCAATTTTCTATCTATTTATCTTTTTTTTATTGATTTTTAAATTTTTTTTTTTGAAAATTAATTTTAAATCATTTTTTTCTGATTTTGTTATCTATTTTTATTGATTTTATCAATTTTTTAAACTAAAATGTATTTTTTTTCTATTTTTTAAATCTGATTTTTATTGATTTTCGATTCAAATTTTTATTAATTTTTTTAATTTCATTTATTTGAAATTCAATTTTCCATTCCAATTTTCCAGGATTTTTCCCCAATAAGAACAATCCGGTGGAGACTAGAAAATGGCTGACGAACTAGCCAGAATCCAGCAATATGAGTACCGACAGAACTCGAATTTGGTCCTGTCGGTCGACTACAACCTGACGGATCGTCGCGGACGTGAAGAGCCGACCGGAGAAGTGCTGCCGATCACGGATAAGGAGCGACGTGGAATGAAGATGGGAGACAGAGCCATCAAGAGCAAAGCGCCGGTTCAGGAGCAGAAGAAGAGGAGGTAGGCGGGGCGATTTTTTGGAAATTTGAAAAAAAATTAAATAAAAAAGTTAAAAATCGGAAAAAAGAGCAGAAAACGGAATTTTTGGTCAAATAGGTTAAACCGATTTTTGACAGAATTTTTCAAGTTTTAAATTTCTGTAAAATTTTGAAAATTTCCATTTTTAATGATTTATTTGAAAATTGGATTGTGAGAAAGAAATTCCAAAATTAAATTTTTAAAATTATTTTTGGAAATCCTGGAATTTTTTTTTAATTGTCATCAATTTACTTTTTTTAATATTTCAATTTAAATTTTTAAAAAATTAATTTTTAATTAACAGTTTTTTTTTTCATTTTTTATTTAAATTTTTTAAATGTTTCTAATTTCTGATTTTCAAAATTTTAAAATTTGTTTCTAATTGTTTAATTTTTGGTTTTTCTCGAAAATAATTTTAAAATTTTTTTTTTGAAATTAAAAATTTTTTAAAGTAGTTTTTCATTTTGTTTAAAAGTTTTAGCATTTTTTTAATAGCTAGTTTCAAATTTTTGATTTTTGGAAAAATGTTTCAATTTCGTAAAGTTAAGAAAAAATTCATTTTTTTAGGAACAATTGATTTTTATTTTTGATGCAAAAAATTTCAATTTTTCAAAAAATACTCCTCAATTTATTTATTTTTTACTTTTCCAAAAAATTTAATATAAAACGAACTGAAAATTTTTTAAACCGGGATTATTTTCAAATTCACAACAACAACAACAAAAAATTTGAAAATCCATGTTTACTACTACTCACTTCTCCGTCAAATTGTGATTTTGAGTATTTGCGATACATGGTAGATAAAAATGACGCTGGAAATTGGAAAATATCTAATTTTTCAATTTTCAGTGAAATTTTCCGAAATGACCAGGTTTCTTCGATTTTTCTATGAAATTGGAGTTACAATGTCATTTTACATTTAAAATTATTATAATTGGAAAAAAAAAACTTTAAAAATCAGAAAAAATCATTTTTTCTAAAATTTCCCAATTTCCAGCAAAAAACGACGCGACGAGGACAGAACTCTGCGCAACATTGGCAAAAGTGTGCTCGGCGACAACACGGAACTCATCGGCGCCTACAAACCGCGTACGCAGGAGACGAAGCAGACGTACGACGTGATTCTGTCGTTTATTCTCGAAGCACTCGGAGACGTCGATCGGGCGGTGCTTTGTGGAGCGGCGGATGAGGTGTTGTTGGTGCTGAAGAATGACAAGTTGAGGGAGAAAGGTGAGGTTTTGAATTTTTGAGTTTGGTGGTGAAAAATTGGCTCCAGGACGTTTCGAAACCACGTCATTTCGAAACCGCGACATTTCGCAACCACGACATTTCGAAACCACGATATTTCGAAACCGCGACGTTTCGCAACCATTGCAACTAGATTCCAAATGTGGAAATGTCGCGGTTTCGAAATGTCGTGGTTGCGAAACGTCGTGGTTTCGAAATTTCCCGGCGCCGGAAAATAAAGAAATTGTGAAAATCTTCGAAAAGTTCAAGAAATAAATAGAAAATTCCAGGGAAAATATGAAATTCTTACATTTTTTCTAACAATTTTTCATCGAATTTAGCTAATTTTTTATCAAAAAAAGTTTGAAACTTGCAGTTTTAAGGTTTACTCTCCTTCAAATTAATTTTATCTATTTAACGTACAAAAATCCCAAAAATCAACTTTCCCCTCATTTCCAGAGCGCAAAAAGGAAGTGGAAGCGTATCTGGGACCGCTGACCGACGAACGCACCGCCCTTCTCATCAATTTGGCCCGAAAAATCACGGATTTTTCGATTGAAGAGGAAAACAAGATAGAAGGCGACGAAATCGACGAGAACGAGGGTGTCAATGTGCAATTCGACTCGGACGAAGAGGAGGACGACGGCGGAATCGTCAACGAAATCAAGGGTGACAGTGATGAGAGTGAGGAGGAGGAAGGTGTCGATACGGATTATACGGCGACGCTGAAAGGCGATGGACAGGAGACGGTAGGGCTTTTTTTTGAGTTTTCAAGAAAAAAAGAGAGGAAATTGTGGAGAAATTGAGAAATTTCGCGTTTTTCCGACAAAATAAGGCGATTTTTAAAAATTAAAAATTGTCAATTTTTGAAATTTTTTTAATCGAAAAATTGACGATTTTCAAGATTTTTTGAATTGAAAATGGATGATTTTGAGATTTTTTCGAGAAAAAAAATGCGCATTTTGAGATTTTCTAAACGAAAAATTGACGATTTTTTGAGATTTTTAAAATTTAAAATTTGATGATTTTTGAGATTTTTTTCCATGAAAAGTTGTGGATTTTTTGATAATTTTTCCATGAAAAATTGACAATTTTTTAACGGAAAATTGGCGATTTTTCGAGATTTTTTAAATTTAAATTTTGATGATTTTTAAAAAAATGTATTGAAAAGTTGACGATTTTTGGAATTTTTTAATCGAAAAATTAACGATTTTTAAGATTTTTCAATGAAAAATTTTTAATTTTTGAAACTTTTTTAAATTTAAAATTTGATGTTTTTTAAAAAAAAATTATGGAAAAATTGACATTTTTTACAATTTTTTAACGAAAAATTGACGATTTTTGGCGATTTTTTTTGTGAAAAATTTAAACAAAATCAATTTCAGGAAGAGCAAAAGAAGGGAATCTTGCATCCACGCGACATTGACGCCCATTGGATCCAACGTTCGCTGGCCAAATTCTATAAAGATCCCCTGGTCGCTCAACAGAAGCAAACCGAAGTTCTCGCCATTCTCCGCGACGCTGCGGACGATCGTGACGCCGAGAATCGACTCGTCTTGCTCTTATCCTTCGATCAATTCGATTTCGTCAAAATTCTGCGTCAAAATCGGCTTATGGTACTCTACTGCACACTGTTGCGGCAGGCGAGCCAGAAGGAACGCGAGGCGATTGAAGAGGAGATGCGCTCGCGGCCGGAACTTCATCATATCCTCGCGCTGCTCCAGGAGACGGACGACGGATCTGTGGTGCAGGCGGAGAAGACGAAGAGAGATGTGGAACGGAGCAAGAAGGCGGCAGCGGCGGCGGATGAGGCGATCAGTGCTGGACAGTGGCAAGCGACCAGAAAGGTGTTGGATCTCAACGACTTGGCGTTTAGTCAAGGATCGCATTTGATGAGCAATAAGAGGTAGGCAGATTTTTACGTTTTTCGAGAACATTTTGAGGACAATAGAGCAAAAAACACCGAAATTTCAGATGCGAGCTTCCCGAAGGTTCCTATCGTCGTCAGAAGAAGTCCTACGAGGAGATCCACGTGCCCGCTCTCAAACCTCGTCCATTCGCCGAAGGAGAGAAGCTCATCAGCGTGTCGGACCTTCCGAAATGGGCCCAACCGGCGTTCGACGGCTACAAATCCCTGAATCGCATCCAATCCCGTCTCTGCGACTCGGCGCTCAAGTCCAAAGAGCATCTGCTGCTCTGCGCACCGACTGGAGCCGGAAAAACCAATGTCGCGCTGCTGACGATGCTCCAGGAGATTGGAAATCATCTGAACCAAGACGGCACCGTGAGACTCGACGAATTCAAGATCATCTACATTGCGCCGATGAAATCGCTGGTTCAAGAGATGGTCGGAAGTTTCTCGAAGCGTCTGGCTCCGTTTGGAATCACAGTTGGTGAGATGACCGGAGACGCGCAGATGAGCAAGGAACAGTTTATGGCGACACAGGTGAGGGTTTTTTTTGTTGTTGGTTGGAAAATTGGAAATCTAGACATTCTAACACCCGGGAACGTGTTTTTCACTGGAAATTGACTCCTAGAAGGGAAATTCTGAGTTTTTTCCATTTTTTTTTAGAAAAATGGCGATTTTAACCTAAACACTTGAAAAGGGGAGACCCCGACGTTTCGCAACTCTATTTTTTCTTCAAAATGCTCTCTCTAACTTCAAATTTCAATATCAGCCGAAAAAATACTTGTCTTGACATTTGGAGTTGCGAAACGTTACAGTTGCGAAACGTCGCGTTGCGAAATGTCGGGGTGCCTGGAATTCAACTTGCTAAAAGTGAAAATTAGGTAAAATTCTGGATTTTCGTCAATTTTTTCGATTTTCGTCAAAAAATTGCGATTTCTAACTTTCAAAACTTGAAAAACCCCTTCCCATGGTCGCTGATTCAGAAAAATCCTGGAAAAGCGGTATCTTGAGTCAAAAAATGGGGTGAAATAGCTTTTGACTGTCAAAAAATGGTCAATTTTTTATTTAATTTTCCAAAAATGGTTACGATTGCTAAAAGGGCTAAAAGTGAGTGAAAATTAGTTAAAATTCTGAATTTTTGCCATTTCCCTTTGAAAAAATCGATTTCTAACCTTCAAAACTCGAAAAACCCCTAAATTTTCCAGGTCATCGTCTGTACCCCGGAAAAGTACGACGTGGTCACCCGAAAAGGCGGAGAACGTGCCTACAACCAAATGGTCCGCCTCCTAATCATCGACGAGATCCATCTGCTTCACGACGACCGCGGACCCGTCCTCGAGTCGATCGTCGTCCGAACCATCCGCCAAATGGAGCAGAATCACGATGACTGTCGACTCGTCGGCCTGTCAGCCACTCTGCCCAACTATCAGGACGTTGCGACGTTTCTGCGCGTCAAACCCGAGCATTTGTACTTTTTCGACAACAGCTACCGACCGGTTCCACTCGAACAACAGTATATCGGAGTTACCGAGAAGAAGGCGTTGAAACGCTTCCAAGTGAGTCATTTTTGAGGGGGAAATTTGAAAAATTGAGGAAAATTAGTGAAAAAAGTGATTTTTCCTTATAAACCTCTATATTGGCTTCCAAGTGAGTCATTTTTGAACGGAAATTTGAACAAATTGAAAAAAATTGGCTGAAATCCCATTTTTTCCATATGAAGTTCTGTATAGACTTCCAAGTGAGTCTTTTTGAACGGAAATTTGAAGAAAACTGAAGAAAATGAACAGAAAAGCCATTTCTTCATATAAACCTCTATATGCGCTTCGAAGTGAGTCATTTTTGAGGGGAAATGCGAAAAAATTGAAGAAAAGTATCGAAGAAGGCCGTTTTTCCATATAAACCTCTATATACGCTTCCAAGCAAGTCATTTTTGAGGGAAAAATTGACAAATGGACGCCAGAATCGCTATTCTAATCGGAATGTATGATCTCAATCATTTTCAGGCGATGAACGACGTCGTCTACGACAAGATCATGGAGCACGCCGGAAAGAGTCAAGTGCTCGTCTTCGTCCACTCGCGCAAAGAGACCGCCCGTACCGCCAAAGCGATCCGTGACGCGTGCCTGGAAAAAGACACCCTGTCGGCGTTCATGCGCGAAGGATCCGCCAGCACGGAGATTCTGCGGACCGAAGCGGAACAGGCGAAGAATCTGGATCTGAAGGACCTCTTGCCGTACGGATTCGCCATCCATCACGCCGGAATGAACCGAGTCGATCGTACGCTTGTCGAGGATCTGTTTGCTGATCGACATATTCAGGTTAGTGGTTTTTAGGGGAAATTCTGGAAATAAATAGAAAAAATAGAGGAAAATCTGATTTTTCTGGCATTTTTTTGAACTGAAAATAGTCACGGACTGCTAGAAATAATTAATTTTTCAAATTCCCGCGTTCTTGCTAAACAAAGCGCTTCGTAATAACGGAGTGTTGTAATTTCTAATTTTTTTCGATTTTAATGGAAATTTTTGGTAAAATAATTTTTAAAAAGGAAAAATCGATTTATTCTGTCGGTTTCACTGGCGAAAATCTGAAAAAAAAAAAAAAAAAAAAATCTAACCTACACGGCTAAACCACAAGGTTTTGAAAATTTTTCGCGCCAAAAACGAACGTTTTTTGAATTTTGCAACACTCAAGCGCTTCAATTAATAGTGAAATTAAAAAAAAATTCAATTTCCAATTTAAAATTGTTTTGGCGGTTTCGGCAGTTTCGGCAGCTGTTTTGATGAAAATTTGAGGAAAATTTGATTTTTCTGGATTTGTTGAGCTAAAAATGGTGAAAAATCGATTCCAGGTGCTCTTCTCGACCGCCACGCTCGCCTGGGGAGTCAATCTGCCGGCGCATACCGTCATCATCAAAGGAACCCAAATCTACAACCCCGAAAAGGGAAGATGGACCGAACTCGGCGCCCTCGACATTATGCAAATGCTCGGTAGAGCCGGAAGACCGCAATACGATGCTCATGGAGAAGGAATTCTGATCACGAATCACTCGGAACTCCAGTACTATCTGTCGCTCATGAACCAGCAGCTGCCGGTCGAAAGTCAGATGATCTCGCGGCTCACTGACATGCTGAACGCCGAAATTGTGCTGGGCACGGTGAGCAGTGTGTCGGAGGCGACCAACTGGCTCGGATACACGTTCCTGTTCGTGAGGATGCTCAAAAATCCGACTCTGTACGGCATCACGCATGAGGAAGCGGTGAGTTTCTTGATTTTTGGAAAAAAATGGGTTTTCTAAGATTTTCCAGCTAATTCTGACGATTTCTCGTCAAAAACCTATTAAGAACACGGTTTTTGGATATTTACCCGGAAAATTTTCGATTTTTCTTGATTTCCACCGCCAGAAATCCACACCGAAATCATGCCAATGGAGTATTTGTTATTTCAAGAACAAACTATAGAAACCCACATTTCCTAGCCGGAAAATGGCATTTCCCATCGAAATTTCCCAATTTCCAAGTAAAAATTTCTAAAATTCTGCGAGTACCATTTCCGAATGCCCCATGCGATGCAGAAAGGGAAAACTACTCGAATTTTACATTTTCCCTCTAATTCTGACTGTTTTTTTTCGAAAACCACGGAGAACATGCTTTTTAGAGATTTTCCCGGAAAACTGACTATGTTCCTTGATTTCCACTGAAAATTTCGAATTCCCGCCGGAAATCCACTCGGAAATGGTGCGAATCAAGGGAGACCATCATTCCGGCTCGAAAATTTGCATTTCCCATCGAAATTTCCCAATTTTCAACTCGAAATTTCAAATTCCCGCCAAAAACTCACTCCAAAATGGTGCGAACGGTGAATTTTGAGCTTTTACAGCAAAAAACCAAGGAAATCATCTTTCCTGTCCGAAAATTTGCATTCCCCATTGAAATTTCTCAATTTCCAACTAAAAATTTCAAGTTCGTGCCGAAAACCAACTCCGAAATGGTGCGAACGGGGAATTTGAAGCTTTCACAAAAAAAACGAAGGGAAATCATCTTTCCAGGCCGAAAATTTGCAGTTTGCATTGAAATTTCTCAATTTCCACTTCAAAATTTCAAAAAACCACCAAAAACTCACTCCCCAAGGCCGCGAGTACCATTCCCCGATGCCCCACGCTCTGCAAAAACGATAAGCTCGCGGGGGGACTTGAACCCCCATTCCCGGTTCCGGAGTCCGGTGCCTTATCCATTAGGCCACGCGGGCGCCGGTGCACTCAACACTCGCGCGCCTATAGTTACCGTAAACAAGGCAAGCTTCGACTTGTAAACACGTAAACAACTTTGTTTACCGCCATTGTTTTGCGGAGATTTTTGAATGGAAAATTGAGGAATTTTCAGAATTTTTCCGGGAAAATTGGCTGGAAATCGGTAGAAATAGATTGGAATGAGGCGAAAAAACCAACTTCTCCTCATTTTTTTTTTAATTTTAAAGGAAAATTTTTAAAAATAATCAAAATCCAGCGAAATTGAGTCAGTTTAGGTTAAAATTGGGACAAAAAGCTGAAAAATCGTCAAAAAATCAGTAAAATCTTTCAGCGCGCCGATCCTCTGCTCGAAAAACGCCGTGCCGACCTGATCCACACGGCATGCGTCCTTCTCGACAAGGCCGGACTCATCAAGTACGACAAACGAAGCGGCATCATCCAGGCGACGGAACTCGGACGAATCGCCTCGCACTTCTACTGCACCTACGAATCCATGCAGACGTACAACAAGTTGCTGATCGAAACGTGCTCGGATATCGATCTGTTCCGCATCTTTTCCATGAGCTCCGAGTTCAAGCTGCTGTCGGTGCGAGACGAGGAGAAGCTGGAACTGCAGAAGCTCGCCGAGCACGCGCCGATTCCGATCAAGGAGAATCTGGATGAAGCGTCGGCGAAGACCAACGTGCTCCTCCAGGCCTACATCTCCCAGCTGAAACTCGACGGTTTCGCCCTCCAAGCCGACATGGTATTCGTCGCCCAGTCAGCCGGACGTCTGTTCCGCGCGCTCTACGAGATTGTCTTGTGGCGCGGATGGGCGGGTCTCGCACAGAAAGTCCTGACACTCTGCAAAATGGTCACGCAGCGCCAGTGGGGATCCCTAAATCCGCTTCACCAGTTCAAGAAGATTCCCAGCGAAGTGGTTCGATCGATCGACAAGAAGAACTACTCGTTCGATCGGCTCTACGACCTGGATCAGCACCAGCTCGGCGACCTGATCAAGATGCCAAAGATGGGCAAACCGCTGTACAAGTTCATCCGCCAGTTTCCGAAACTCGACATGACCACCCTCATCCAGCCGATCACCCGAACCACCATGAGAATCGAGCTGACCATCACCCCCGACTTCCAGTGGGACGACAAAGTGCACGGCAACGCCGAAGGCTTCTGGATCTTCATCGAAGACACGGACGGCGAGAAGATTCTCCACCACGAGTTCTTCCTGCTCAAACAAAAGTTCTCGTCCGACGAGCACGTCGTCAAAATGATCGTCCCGATGTTCGACCCAATGCCGCCGCTCTACTACGTCCGAATCGTGTCGGATCGTTGGATCGGCTCGGAAACCGTGTTGCCCATCTCGTTCCGACACCTCATTCTGCCCGAGAAGTACCCGCCGCCGACCGAACTTTTGGATCTGCAGCCACTGCCCATCACGGCGGTCAGCAACAAGGAGTTCCAGGTGAGCCTAGTTTTGGGGGAAATTTGGGAAATTTGACGAAAAACGGTTCGATTTTTTGTGGAAAATGATGGAAAATTGATAGTCGTTGAGCTGAAATAAGCTGAAATAGAGTTTTTTGGAAAAAAATGGGGAAAATTGGGGTTTTGCGAAAGTTTGAACCGATTTTTTTCAATTTGGGCTAAAATTTGGTCGAAATCTGGGAAATTTGGCAGGAAACGGATCAATTATTGTGAAAATTGATGAAAAATGGTTCATTTTCGCAGAAAAATAGCGATTTCGCGAATTTTCATTTTGTGTTAACGGAAATTTTGAAAATTTTGGTCTAAATCTGACATTTTTCGAAAAATTTCCAGTTTTTCGCGATTTTTTTTCAATTTCCACATTGAAAACTTTGAAATGGCTCAATTTTTGTTAAAATTGGTGAAAATTTTCTTATCAGCACTTTGATGACACTTTTGACTTGGTTGAGGACGTAGAATTGAGCTGAAATTTATTTTTTGGGGAAAATCAGGGAAAATTGGGATTTTGCGAAATTTTTAGCCGATTTTTTCAATTTTTGAGCGGAAATTTGATCAAAATCTGCTATTTTTCGTGATTTTTCCAATTTCCACTCGAAAATCTCTGAAAATTCAAAAAAAAATCTGAAAAATGACAAATCGCCAACAAGTAGACTGCCATGTCTTGCCAGCTGTACAAACAGTGTTGGCTGGCAACGAACTGGCGGCCCACTTGCCATTGGGATTCGAGAAAAAATTGAAAACTTACGAAAAATCGATTGGATCCCTCCCCCGAGACCCACGACTAAACTGCCATCTCTTGCCAGCTCGTAGCCATCGAGACGGCTGGAAAGTAGAGGAAGTTTGGTCGTAGATTTGGGGAATTTTGGCGTTTCTCCGCCAAAAATCGCTCAAAAAAACGGCGAAAACCGTGAATTTTAGGCCAAAACAGGCAGAGATTAGGCGATATTTTTGGGAAACCATGACGTCATCAGAAATGTTAGCTAACGGGGCGCTGCCGCCGCCGGCAGGAGATGGAGACATGGAGACGGCCGGCCGACGATGAATGAATGAGTGAGGGAATGAGCGGGAGAAGGAGGCGGCGACACACGACATATGGAGACACCTGAATGCGCGCGTTGCGTGTCTAGGCGCGTGTTTTGGATATGCGCGGGAAAAATTGAATTTGAATTTGGATTTTCAATCTGGAGACTTTTTGAACGGAAAGAAACGGCTTCCTGGACACCACCGCCGACGTTTCGCAACTTTCAAGTTGATAGCCGGTTTCTGGAAATGGAAATTCCGGAAGAATTTGATGATGTTGCGAAACGTCGGGAAGCCAATTCTCATAGGTCAGTTCGAATTCTTGAAAATCGGCGAAAATTATGTTACACGATGAGAATAAGCCTAGTTCTAGCCTGAAAAATTGGCTACACGCTCCAATTTGTACAGAAAATTTTTCCTACACGCTTGATTCAAGAAGTGAGCCGACCTGTGCCAATTCTTCCTGATTCCGGAAGAATTTGAGTTTTATGGAGTTGCGAAACGTCGGGGTCGCAGAATTTGAACCGAAATCGAAAAATTGGGATAGAAAAATTGGGAATTTCCCCGATTTCGGATGATTTTTCCGGCATAAACCTGCGAAAAATGAGAAAATCTTGTGATTCTCAGTGATTTCAGTGTGTTTTTTGTAGTCTTTGTTCCAGTTTTTGTGCGAAACTGACAATTAGACCCAAAAATTGACATTTTTCAAAGTTTGCGCTCTCCCAAAAGCACGAAAAATACGAAAAACATTGGCGGAAGAGAAAAAGTTGGCATTTCTCATGTTTCTCATCTCATCTGGTTCGGCTCGAATGAAAGGAAGGAAGGAATAATTAATTTCGCGAAGCTTGCTCTTTTCGGAAACTTTTTCCCTGCGAAAATTGAGGGTTGGACGAGTTGGAAATAGAGAAATTGCCGGGGAAATTGGAGTTTTTGGGTTTTGAGGGCATCTGGAGCAGGTTTATATGGTTTTTTGGGCAAAAACTTGACGCATTGGGCGGTTAGAAGCGGAATTGATAAGGCTGAGTGATAAGGTGATAAGGGGAACAATTTAGAGGAGAATGAATCATTTTTCATTGCGAAATGTGATTATCAAGTGGAAATTGAAATTTGAAAGTGACACACCTTCTAGAAGTTGGAGTTGCGAAACGTCGCGTTGACACGATACCTCGACTTTTCGCAACTTTCAAATTTACAACTTTGGAGTTGCGAAACGTCGCGGTTGCGAAGTGGAAAGTTGCGAAACGTCGGGGGGCTAGAAAATCGATTCAAACTCAACGAAAACCCCCCTCAAAGGCCGAAAATCCTATTAAACCTCAATTTCTTGCAGAACGTGTTCACCGAAAGCGGTTTCCGCGTGTTCAATCCCATCCAAACCCAAGTGTTCCGCACCGTCTTCGAATCCAACGAGAATGTGATCATCTGCGCGCCGAACGGATCCGGAAAGACGGCGATCGCCGAGCTGGCGATTCTGCGGCACTTTGAGAACACTCCGGAAGCCAAGGCGGTCTACATCACTCCGATGGAAGACATGGCGACGAAACTGTACGCGGACTGGAAACGACGCGTCGAACCGGCCGTCGGACACACCATCGTCCTGCTGACCGGCGAGCAAACGATGGATTTGAAGCTGGCTCAACGCGGACAGTTGATCATCTCGACGCCGGAGCGCTGGGACAACATCTCGCGCCGTTGGAAGCAGAGAAAAAGTGTGCAGAACGTGAAGCTGTTCATCGCCGACGACCTGCACATGATCGGAGCGGCGAACGGACCGGTCTTTGAGATTGTCTGCTCCAGAACCAGATACATCTCCGCCCAACTCGAATCCGCCGTCCGTGTCGTCGCGCTGTCGTCGTCGCTGACCAACGCCCGCGATCTGGGCATGTGGCTCGGTTGCTCGGCAGCCGCCACGTTCAATTTCATGCCCGACACCCGACCGGTTCCCCTGGACCTCGAGATCAAATCGTTCAACTTGAGCCACAACGCGTCTCGTTTCGCCGCCATGGAACGACCGGTCTACCAGGCAATCTGTCGACACGCCGGCAAACTCGAACCGAAGCCAGCGCTGGTCTTTGTTCCGGTCAGAAGACAGTGCCGTCCGGTAGCCGTTGCGCTTCTGACGATGGCTCTCGCAGATGGTACTCCCAAGAGATTCCTGAGACTCTCTGAGCAAGACGACACGTTCCAATCGCTTCTCAGCGACATTGAAGACGAATCGCTGCGTGAAGCGGTCTCGTGTGGCGTTGGCTTCTTGCACGAAGGCTCCTCGCCCCGCGACGTGCACATTGTCCAGCAACTGTTCGAGTCGAACGCCATCCAAGTCTGCGTGGTGCCACGTGGCATGTGCTATCAGATCGAGATGAGCGCCTACCTCGTCGTCGTCATGGACACGCAGTTCTACAATGGAAAGTACCATGTCTACGAGGACTATCCCATCGGAGACATGCTCCAGATGGTCGGACTCGCGAATCGACCGATTTTGGATGCGGAAGGTAGGAAAAAGGGAAATCTCTCTTGAAATTTGAATTTTTTTGTTTTCAGCCAAATGCGTGGTGATGTGCCAGTCGTCGAAACGCGCCTACTACCGCAAATTCCTCTGCGACCCCCTTCCAGTCGAATCCCATCTGGATCACTGTCTTCACGATCATTTCAACGCCGAAATCGTCACCAAGACCATCGAGAACAAGCAGGACGCGATTGATGTGAGTTTTTCACAAAAATTGCAGTTACGATTCAAGTTTCTCGATTTTCAACTCGGAATTTCAAATTCCCGCCGAAAACTCACTCGGAAATGGTGCGAACGGAGAAATTGAAGCTTTCACGGAAAACGAAGTGAAGCTATCTTCCAGAGCTTAAAATTTGCATTTTTCATCGAAATTCCTCAATTTTCAACTCAAATTTTCAAATTCCCGTGAAAAACTTTCCCGAAGGCCGCGAGTACCATTTCCGAACGCCGAAAGGAAAAAATACTCGAATTTTACGGTTTTCCACTAAATCTGATTGTTTCTCTTCAAAAACCATGGAGAACACGGTTTTTAGACATTTTCTCGGAAAACTGACGATTTTCTTTGATTTCTACTGAAAATTTGAAATTCCCGCCGGAAATCCACTCCGGAATGGTGCGAATCAAAGGAATCCATCTTTCTGGGCTTAAAATTTGCATTTCCCATCGAAATTTCTCGATTTTCAACTCAAAATTTCAATTTCCCGCCAAAAACTCACTCCCAATGGCTGCGAGTACCATTTCCCGATGCCCCATGCGATGCAAAAACGATAAGCTCGCGGGGGGACTTGAACCCCCATTCCCGGTTCCGGAGTCCGGTGCCTTATCCATTAGGCCACGCGGGCGCCGGTGCACTCAACACTCGCGCGCCTATAGTTACCGTAAACAAGGCAAGCTTCGACTTGTAAACACGTAAACAACTTTGTTTAC